>UZAN01040101.1:9011-25472 GCA_900618425.1 Echinostoma caproni | reverse complement strand
GAAGAAACTTGTTTGTCGTTTCGGCGTACGCCCCAACGGACTGCAGCCCAGATGCAGTAAAAGATGAATTTTATCGCAATCTGCACGACTTCTTGCGCAAAGCGACCCGGGCTGATATCGTGATTTTAGCAGGAGATATGAATGCTCGAGCAGGTCGACTGGCCCCGAGTGAGGCGCATCTGGGTGGTCCTTTTGGACTAGATTCCTGTCGCTCCGAAAAGGGGGAACGGTTGTTGGCTCTCTGTTCCGACCACTACCTATTCCTTGCCAGTATGAACTTCAGGCGTTCCAACTGCCGGTACGTCACTTGGCGTCCGCCCTCCTCGAGTCAGAGACGGACGCATATCGACCACATCGCTATAAGCCACTAATGGCGGGGCTGCATCTAAGATTACCGATCGTACTGGAGCACTACCCTCGAATCCGACCACGCATTAGTATGTGCCAAGCTGTCCAAGTGCTTCGGTGGGTGTTCCAAACGCACGACACAACGACGGTTAAACTATGATAAGCTATCCAAACCAGCTTGTCTAACTGTCTTCCAAAACGCGCTAGCTAAAAAGCCAGAACCAACCCCACCCGACAATGTCAACCAGCACTGGTCGCTTATCAAGAGTTCTGTGCATTCTGCTGGCTTAGTTAGTTGTGGTCTAACAGGTTGCGCCGTAACACCCTGGATCTCTGAAGAGTCTCCACGTCTTCTTGACGCACGTCGGTCAACTCCGACCGGCAGCGAGCATAATGAAACACGACTCATAACGAGAGGTGAAATTAATGCAAGCCTACGCAGAGACCGCGAGATCTGGTGGTCTCAACGCGCATCAGAGATGGAACGTGCTGCCGCCATGCGTAATTCCCGTCAGCTGTTCCATATCATCCGGGTCACCGGTAGGAAAGCCTTAGGTGTGAGTGAAACGATCTGCGAAGCTGACGGTTTGTCCATTCATAATCAACAGCGACGCCTTGAACGCTGGGCGGAGAACTTCAAAGCACAATTTAGCTGGCCACCCGCGCCAGCTTCTCACACAGCTATTCCGGCACACGTCTCATGGTCTGTTTCAACAGACCCACCTTCTGAGGCGTAAATCTGTAAGGAAATCCAAGCCTTGGGACGTCACAAAGCGCCGGGCTCCGATGACCTTCTCCCTGCTCTATATAAAGATGGCGGAATAAAGCTTGTTAGAGAACTACAAGTTCTGTTCGCTAAAGTGTGGTGCACTGAGCAAGTCCCCTCATCGTGGGGGGAACCGATTGTTGTCCCCATCTTCAAAAAGGGCTCGCGTAATGACTACGTCAAACATAGGGGTATAAGCCTTATCCCGATAGAGTCAAAGCTGTTGGCGTCCATCACTCTCCGCCAATTGCACACTACGCGTGAGGAGCAGACCCGTGAGAAGCAGGCTGGGTTTCGTGCCGATCGTGGATGCCTCGATCAAATCTTCACCCCGCGATAGCTGCTAGAGCACCGTCATGCTTGTCAGAGACCGACGATCATTGTATTCTTAGGCATCCGCGCGGTCTTCGACTCTATCGATAGGACCGCAATATGGAACTGTTTGCTGAGGAATGGAGTACCTGAGACGTATGTGTCGATCCTCAAAGAGATGTATCGTCATACCTGAGGTCGGCACAGGGCCTATGGCCAGCTTTCGTCACCCTTTGCAGTCTCCAGTGGAGTTCGGCAAGGCTGCCCTATATCCCCATTCCGTTGCAACTTTGTCATAGAGGATGTTCTGCAGAATGCTTTGTTAGGTCTAGGGGTTGAACTCCCTCCAGGGAACAGAGTTCTTGACTTGGAATATGCCGATGACGTCGCCTTGCTGGGTGCTAACACACAGACGGTCCAAGAGGCTCTGAACCGCTTGGCGATCGAGGTATCCAGATATGGTTTGTGCTTTGCACCTCCCAAATGCAAAGTTCTTGTTCAAGAATGGCAGGAGCCTGTGCCTGCACTCACCCTCTGTGGTGATCAGCTAGAAGTAGTCGAGAGCTTTAAGTACCTCGGGAGCTTGATTGCAGCTTGCGATGGTGTTGGGGACGAGATCACATCACAAATGGCGAAAGCTAGAGCAGCTTTCGCCAACCTGCGACACCTGCGGCGCCGCCATTACATCCTATTGTCCCTTAAGGNTTTATCGCCGCATTTCGTAGCGTTCTGCTTTACGTTTGCGGGACCTGTCCTCTCCGAGCGGAAAATGCTAATCGACTTTCTGTATTTGGGTACCGATGTCTCTCCGAAGCATTGCTTGTGTCTCGTGGGAACCCCGGATGAGCAATGACGAGGTCCGTCGTCGTGTGTTGGGTGCGGATAGTCGTCCTCTAATAGAAGTAATCGCTCTACACCGCCTCCGATGGCTGGGTCACTATTGCGTATGCCTGCCCATCGACTACCTTTCCGTGCTCTCTTTGCACGTACCGGGCAAGGCTGGAAGAAGTGGCGCGGCGGTCAGGCCATGACATGGGCTAGAGGCATGAAGAAGCTGGCTTTAGCTCTGGCTTCGGTTGGTGCAGCCCGCCTTCCAGGTTGGGGCCCGAGGGATGAGACTAGAGGCATGAAGAAGCTGGCTTCAGCTTTGGCTTCGGTTGATGCAGCCCGCCTTCCAGTTGGGGCCCAAGGGATGAGGATTGTCTATGGTTAGAGACGCTGAGAGATATGGCGCAGAATAGAAGTCAGTGGCGCGAATGCTGTACGATCTGTCTGTCAAAATCCCGTGACTCTTAAGAAAAACGAAACATCAAACAACACAAAAGATTTGCAAAAGGTGTACGGTGAAACACACAAAAAATTCTGTTATCTTGTATTTTCCCATTTTTAATTGTTTCATCCACTTTTCACTATGTTCTGTATCTTAATCCACTTATTCCCTTTCACTGTTCTTGTTATAATTGTTGTTGCGTTGGCACCATGCTTGTTTTCAAGCCGGTGGTATATATATATATATATATATATATATTACTAGGAACCTCACAGAATTTTTGGCTCTTCGACCGTCAGACGTGCCCGATTGGATCGGGTCTAGCAACCTCTTCTATTGAGGTTGGATTGATTTTCCATTGACAAACAAATGTAACTTTTAGGTTAGTTACAGAGTTAGGATGAAAGATCCAGTGGGGTGGGATCTGACTGCTCGTCGCCCTGGAACATTATGTCCTTCACCGTCGATCAAGTCAGCTTTAGACGGGAATGAACTAACCGGAAATTAATTGACCTCGATCGACAGAGATTCTCTCGAATAACTAGGAGTCCTTTGAAACAAATACAATTGCCTGTGTATTTCTGGCATGGAAAGGCACACTTGACAATATACCTAAACATAGTACAAGGATACGGTGAAGGAATTAACAATATTTCATCCGAATAGATATTTCAAATTTAAACTCATTTACTAGATAACAGAAATCACACTTTTCTTTATAACCCCTGGATAGAATATTGTCCCAAATACCAACTGTAAAATCCTGTCAGCCGCAGCTGCTCCATTTGCTACTCAGCTTCGTCGCAAAGTTTCTCGTTCGTGTCGTATCATTAATAATCCTTGTCGTATATTTTCATAGATTGATTACATTTGTGTGATTGTTACCGTCTAGTGAATAAGATGTATAAAGTGAAGAAGGAATTACAGTTGTTATTCACGATCCCACAAATATTGATAACTCTGTACCAGGTGCTCCACGTCAAAGCACAACCCATATTATCAAGCCTAATGAGGTATCATGGATAGCGCATATCAGTACCAAGGTTTTCATTTCACAATTGAATGACTCAATACGAGAGGAAATCATCTTAATTGGGTCCCGAAAACAGATATCACATTCAAAGTCAAAGATCGTTGATAGTCGAATGGATATAACATCGAAACATTGAACTTTTCCGAAGTATGTGCTCCAATAGCCACTTATATAAGCCAACGCTGATGCAAAAGTATATCATTTGGGGTTTTCATCATTTCCTTTCTCTATCTTAGCATATATTCCCCTAAAATAGCAAGCCTTATCGAAACATGTTACCCAATGTGGCTCAATTTTGATACATCTGCTCGGATCATCCTAGAACAATATCGTTACTACAACACCATCAAAGTAGAATACCCAGTGTGATTCCTCCAACTTTTGGAGCTATGTTTTAACACCCAAAGCGATCTTTTACTTTCAGTATGATATCTTTTTTGGGGCCCGCTTAGTGCCTGTATCTAAAACTAGTCAAGCGTTTGCACATTATCACCATCAAATAAACTTTTCCATTCCGAATTTCCCGGATGGTGCATCGTGTGATAATTCTCTGAAACCGCTTAAGCGCAATAGGATTGATAGCCTATCCTTCTGTGCGGGTCCGAAAATTTCACGACAGATCGGGTTCATCCATTGATCGGTCGGGGTCTTCGAGAGTGGTGGCAACTTTGAGTTACTTGTGTGATGAATTTCCTCTTGTAAAAATTTATTGAAGTTGGGAAATGAAAGTACTTGTGCGGATATGCGCTATCCGCGATACCTGTATTAAGCTCGCGAAGATATGTTGTGCTATAGCATGTGTATGTGCAAAATGGAAATCAGTATGATTAGCTTCCTGATGGCCAAGTGGGTAGCATACTTGCTTACTTTTTCTGTGCTCTCGGTTTCAGTCCTCATTTGGGTGGGTGTATTGGCACTGCTGATGAAATCTGAAAGTTTCTGAAGTAGGCCCACACTGTCCATAATTTCGCAGTCTGCACTAAGAAAAGTTATAGTTGTTAACTTGAGCTATCATCTCGTTAACCGGTTAGTGACAAAAAAGAATCCACGAGAGGCTATGAATACTACAGAAACATCATATAGTTGAGCTGGTCGTGGTGTAACAGCATCAGATGCATATTTACTCACGGTGCACAAACATTTCTTTTATTACCCTGGAATGTAAACCATGTTTTCCACTACACCACTGTTCGATCATTACATCAAATCTCTACATCACTCTTGCCTGTACTCCTAGTGAGTGATCCACTTTCCTGGATATATTCTATCCAATTACGTTCACATCTTTCATATCCGCTTTAATTGTTGCTGGTGATTTCAACAGATCGGAGATGAGTTTATACACACATGTCTCTTCAGAACACTGTCAGTTTTTCCACTGGAAATGATGTCTCCTTTGACCAATTTCTGGTTAATAAGCCATCTTTTTGGGGCCTTCAAACGTGCACCAATAAGCAATTATAATCACTGTCTAATTAAAGGCTTACCAACAATGTATGGCACATGTAAGCAACAAATCCTCATGAAGAGCAATGCCCGCAAAAAACGTATATAACATCATCTGACTAATATGATGATATTAAAATCCATGGTTGCTGCTATGAAATTGCAAATACTCTCCACTCCAGATAGTTCCAACTATGTGAGCCTTACCATTTCTCTCAACTATTGTTATGATGTCAGCTGCCCTCGTAAAGGTAGATCTACAACCCAACCGCTTAATCTTTGATAGGCTGAAATGGTTACGTAGGCTGAAAGAAACGGCGTATCGCTCAAAAGATAAAATGACTGTCAAATCTGGCAATTTTCATATCAGAAGCGAGATAGCCCATCTCCGAGGCCTTTGAATTTCGATCGTGCTTTTCGAAATTGGACAACTATTTATGTTTTATGCAGTGGATATTATTGACGGTACACCTTGACATCAATTCACCAATTTTTCAAGGTCAAATGCTGAACTACAACTTCTACTTTATGAAATCGTTCTGTTCTGCGAATGGCGTTAAAATTTCAGCGTTTTCTCATTCCATGAGGAATCGTTACAAACGGCTGAGAAATAAACGTCAAGGTCACCATAAAATGCACCGCGCTGGCTGGCAGGTTGCGCTCCGGGGAAGTTCTATCAACAGGATGACCATTCCGTCCATAAGTTCGAGTAACATTCGCTCACTTGTTGGAAAACATCGATGACGTCCAGAATCCGAGTCATTTCCTCGAGGAAGGCTGGTTACACCCATATATTGAGGAGGATGTAGTCGGATTAGACGCCTTTGATATTTTCAGGAGTGATCGGATTGTGAAATTTCGCAATAGAGGAGGTGGAGTGGTCACTTTCGTAAAATGAAGTTGGTGCAAGAACACTCGTTTGATTTTTTCTTACTCAACAAGCAAAATTAACTATGCTTTTGTTTCCTGCAAGCCCCGCTTTCTCAGCAGATTTTGTTTCATTTACTTTGTGAATATTTATATTGCCTCTGATACACTCACCCCCGACTCAAGACTATTTTCTGATAATGTAGTAACACAATTCGCCAGTTATATTGACCAGTCCTTATGTATCAACGCTGGTGAATTTAATCGCTTTGATATCTCCTTTCTAACCACTGTACGCTTAGAGAACCTTGTCAGTTTTCCAATCCGTACCAATACCTTTCTTGATGGCATTTATGTAAATAGTCCCAATATGTTTCACGTTTTTAAACGAGTCCCAATTAGCACTTCTAACCACTGTACTATTCTTCTTTACCCCAATATATATTGTAAAACCAATCATTGCCTTCATACAGGACCCATCTCTCGTACTCTATGGAAGAGAAATTGTTCTCCTGAGAACTTGTCCCAACTGCGGGACTTAGTTTCTTCTACTAGCTTTTCTGTGTTCTTCCATAACCAGCTAACTTCTTCTTGTGCATACTACCGATTATCTTAATTTCCAATGACCAATGCTGTCTTGTTAAAATTATTTACATTCGAACCGATAGGTTTTCCTCTCCCTTTCTTAAGCGACTTCGTCGTGCTAAAGAGACGGCATATATGACCGGCAGGAGTAACAGTGTCAAAGAGCTCTCTGTTCTGATTAGAGCAGAGGTAAGATGCCCGAACGGAATGTACGTCGAGACTGTTTTGGGCAATAAAAACTCGTGAGATGTGGAATACCTTACGGAGACTCTGTGGCTCACGCATCAGTTCTTGTCCCAACGTTGAGGTACTTAACCGTCATTTTGCTTCTGTACCTGCATCTAGTTCCCTCCCACCTCCTTTGTCTACCCGTGATGCAATTACCCCTGTTTCTCCGGACGAAGACCTCCAAGTTTCGAGGAGAATCAAGACCAATAAAGCTCATGGTCCCGATGGATTAGCACCTCACTTATTGAAAGCCTGTGCCGACCAGCTTGTGACACCCATTGCTGAATTGTTCAGTACTTGTTCGTCATCTGGAACGATCCCCGATTGTTGGAGGTCAGCTAGGATCAGACCAATCCCAAAGAAAGGATCGTCAAAGTACCGTCCTATTGTCTACACATCTGTATTTCTGAAGGCTTTGAAAATGTTTTGCTGCACCGCGTGATGCCCTTGTTTAACTCCCATGATCCTTTACAACTAGCTTATAAACCCCATTTATCCACACTTGACGCCTTTGCTCATATTGTTCATTCTGTTGCAATGGCGCTAGTACCACTCGTTTTACTTTTCTTGACTATACAAACGCTTTTCGTTCAGTCGACCGAAAACTGCTTATTGATCGTCTTTCTGAGTGTGGTCTAACTACTGAAGTCTTGAATGTACCAATCAACTACTTCTCCCGTAGGACTCAGTTTACTTCACTCAATGATGTACAATCTTCTTCTGTTAACATTGAACCCGGTGTTTTTCGGGGTGCCATTTTGTTGCCTTTCTTGTTTTCTATGTGTATGCAAATTCTGCCCATTCCCACCAACTTTATTGCCTCTAGGTATGCTGATGAATTCGTGAGTGGTTGCCCAGCCCTTATTTCAGACAGTTTTCGACCTCTCCACGATAGTCTCAATGAAATTCACTACTGGTCCGTGACCCTTGTACTTAACATCAGTAAGTGCATTGAAGTTCCATTTAGTCTTAATACCGGTCCCCGTTACCTTTCATTAGTTGACAATCTCCCTGATCTTAGAATTAACAATCAAAGCATTCCCAAATCTTTATCTGTTAAATACCTTGGTGTCACCCTTACCCATAACCTGTCCTGGTCTGCTCATGTCATCAACACTTTAACAAAAGTTGGAAAACTGTCTTTCTTTGCTTACAGGCTCAGGAAACTGGCCATACCACATAATCTTATTCTTAAATTTGTGATTGCCTGTATTCTTCCACACTGACTATACTACTCCCCGATTTTTATCCCTGGACTGAAAGAAAAAAGACTTCTCTTTATTTTCAAGATTCCTTAAACTTTTGTCCCGCCACAGTGGAGTTCATAGAGTTGTTTTAGTTGATTTCTTTATTTCTAAGCATCTTCACGCTTGTGATACATTCATTGATCAAGGGCACTGTCTGCACCAAGATATCGCGATAATCCTGTCAAATCACCGAAAACGCTCCAAATATCAACTGCATCCCGCAGGGACTTCCACATATTTAAATAGTGTAATTCCATATCTAGCTCGCTTACTAGTAAATCGTCAGAATATTCTCACCCACCTCAGAGAAGAACTCTTGCCCTAAATTTTCTCTCATTTATTTTGTAGAATTTCTTATATTGTGTTTTTTGTTTGTGAAAATCATAAACTGCTGAAAATTCACCCTTTGGGTGCATAAAACGTTTCTTGATTTGACTGACTGACTTGACTCAATCAATTGTATGTTGACACCGTGCTAAGGGGGAAATCCTGCTGTCAACTATGGAACGGACTGAAATTGCTCTGCGTTCGTTTAACTATAGCCACTTCACATTCATGTGACGTCCAAGAACTAAACAAATATTTTGCTTCAGTGAAAAGCGTTGAACAAGCTTTGCTTTGTCACTTGATTCCCACCTTCATATTACCGTTACAACAGAGCACGTTCTAAATAAGTTATATGCTGTTAACGGAATTAAATCCTCTGGTCCTGGTGGGTTATCTCCAGTTGTCCTAAAGCATTTAAAAAAGGGTAAGTGTCGGCCTATTGCTTCATTTCCAGTATTACTTAAGACTTTTGAGCGAATTATTATTAAGCATCTATTTTCCAATCTATCATGTTGTGATTCCAATCAGTTTGCTTATCGTAGGGGTTGCTCTACGTTAGATGCGGTTGTTTGTCTTGTACATTCTGTTTGATCCACTATGAACCAAAAACACAAAACGGATCATGCTTGTTTTTTGGATTACAAAAACGTGCTCAACTCTGTTGCCAGAAACACCTTATTGACAATTTAGAGTATCAAGCTTGGATTCGAATGGGCTAATCCAAGCTTGATACTCCAAATTGATCAGGCCTTCCGCACAAGATAATGACCGTCAACCGTGCAGCTGAGGGGTAGCGGTTTGAAGTCCCGACCCGAATGATCGCCGTTCAAATCCTATTGACAATGTTACAGCAACATAATCCCTATGCCACATATTTTGAATTGGATGCTCGATTATTCTGACGACCGACTCCAATTTACTTGTCTCAATGGTATTTTGGCTTCCACTTTTTAATGCAGGGAGCAATTTTATCCTCTGATCTGTTCTTCTTTTACATCCAAAACTCGTCAGTCACCCCAAATGTTTTCACATTTAAATATGCCGATGATATAATGGTGCATTGCACAACAAAAAATCTTCAATGAACCCCAATTAATCAACCATAAGTTCCATTTCTGAATGGTCCGATGGTGTCATCCTTTCATTAAGTCCACAAAGTTCATAGAATTACATTAAACTAACAGTTACATGTTAGTTGTAATGTGGGATAATTGATATTGATTGTTTCAAACTTCGGACTTCACCTTCGTGCACAATTCTCAGTTCATCGATTCAACCATACCCAGTTTGGGATTTGGTTATTGTACATAAACTACTAACTTCCAGTTCTTTTATTAAATTTCCATAGTGCAATTAAATTTCCACCGGATTACGCTACCTCGTAATGGCCTATAGGGTGTGTTTTGAATTATCCGCCATCCCTTTTCTTGACCTGTACTGTGTTCTCACGGAATCCGATTAACTGCAGTCACTAGTACAGACACGAGTTAGGACATGTATAAATTGGTTATTCCCGAAGACATTCGTCCGTGTATAAGTGTGACAATTATCCTGCATTATCGGTAAGATACAAAACGTAAAACTGGGGTTTGTCAGCCTAGGAAGCTGAACTGCTTTCAATTATTGTTTCTGTATACAGTGATCCAGTTTCGAAATACACTCTTTCATCTCGTTCCCCTTATCTTCGCCGCCAAATCCACTATATGAGAGATTTTGATTCCGATGTGTTTGGCATTTTGCTATCGTATGCGGGTGACTAAACGGACTTGAGCATGAATATACCGCGTGCATATCTCCCCTATATTTCACGTCTTGACAGTTCGTTATTTTGGAGTAAGACGCTATTGTGACACCGGACAATATCTCAGTACATTACTTTTAGGAGAACAAACTACTATTCTAAATGTAAAAATAATGAAATTTACAAAGAAAAGTGGTCATTTGGAAGTATGCAATAGTGTATTCAAAATCCAAAAACTCATAAGTGGATATGCGTGTTATAATCAAATGACAATATCACAAAGGATCGTGGTAATATAACGAATCAGCATTGACAGGATTTGAAAAGTTATGTGTTCGTCTACTCCACGACGATGGAGTATCAAGAGATCAGTTCAAGAACACAAAGACCAGAGAAACATTATTCCAAATGTTAGAGCTGGAGAAAGCGTGACCACTACTGGTGAATTATCTGTCGACGAGAGCCAGAGAGAAAATGATTGAGTGTAAACGGAGGCACAATAATTCAATTATTGATAAAACGATGACAGCTGTTTGACCCGTCAGTTCACATGCATTCACTGAACTTAACTGTCCGTAACCAGGATTCAACGACTCATTTCCACTGCTCTGATCGGCTACAATGGTTTTGCAATTTAATCAAAATTGTTCTATGTTTATACTAAAGTATTGCTATTGTACAGCAAATATCACCATATATATGCATATATATGCATATATATTTATATAAATAAACCAATGATCAATAAAATCTATTGGATCTCCTTCATCGTCCTGCCTCCGTCGATATAACTGGAGCGGAATAGATGTTCTATTGAACATGAAATATTGTTGTAGGGAAATTTCACTATGCATAAATACTCACCAACTGAAACCGTCTATGGTACGTAGCTTTCTGCAGGTTTTGTATTCAAATTGATGACAATGAATACGACATTTTTACCGCTCGTATACGTTTTTGTGGGTACAGTGGTTCCGCAGTACTTTAGTGAATCTTCAAACTCCACTGAATCTCCTAGTTCAATAAACTCATCCACACAAGTACCATGAGCAGCGAGATATTGAATGAAAAAGCATATAAATAAAGCTTCTATCTGAATGCATTCATGAAAACTGAAAAAGCGGCAGGACAAACGGTGCCTTGTGGGCTTTACAAAATCGTTTCACTCGAGGGTACATTTACACTATCTACTTTGAGTTTTATTTTTCTCTGACCGCTTATCACCACGAGATAGTCACATATAACTGGCAGAGAAAATTTCTTTTCTGATACAGGGGAACTGAAAGATTTCGACCCGGAGTTCGACGAGTTGTAGGCTGTACCGTATAATTCTCCTTGAACGATGTTTGTTGTTTGCACTGAAAAATGAAAGAACATATGCATCGACTTGTTGTAAGTGATTTCGTAATCACAGGTGCGGTTATATTACGCTTTCACGTTCGCATTGTGTCTCCCAAATAGATTAATGAGCAACGCGTAGCCAAGATTAGATCCAAAAACGTCAAAAAAACGAAATATCCGGCAAAATTATATGGTACATTTGCATTAATGCACAATCAAATGAGCAAATCAACTATGGACAAACCTCAAAGGTGATCTGAGAACAAATTAAAAACAAGAGCCCAGTGCTATCGTGAGTGTAATTCAAGGAATTTGAAAGGTAGAAATGAGTGTGAACAGAAATAACAGGCTCACCATCACACTAAACTCGGACGAGTCAAATTTGGGCGGTCAGGTCACGATTAAAACAAATGGGGTACGGGCGAAGCACAAACAAACAAAGTCCAATGGTGGAACTGATGCTTAAATATACAAAAGAGGTGGAACGTCAACGATGTATGTACCTTTGTATGGGGCGAATAGTATTGACTGAGTGAAACATGAAAGTCACGAAAAAGGATGAAAGGTGGTTTGTCTGGGTTCTACAGGAAGGATTTTCGCAGATCGATAAATACACACATATTTCCAGGATGATTGAATTCAACGAACTATGTAAACCAACAATAACAACAATAGCTTTCTCAAAAAAGATCAAACGGAACGTATGATAGAATAGCGCTCACTAGAGAAGACCTCTGCCTCGAAAATGTTTTGCTCCGGATTATCTTCGACATGTAGTTTCAAATATATCACGTTTCCGGTGGAGACGAAGTAGTATTTGTTTGACTCACTGTCGCAAAGTGCATTCGATTGGTAGCAAATTTTAATCCTATTATTGCCGACCACTGCGTCGTCATTCTTGCAGTTTGTTCCCGCTCCAATCTGCAGGTAAAATAAAAATGAAAATGAAAAATGTCAGAAATAAATTATGACATAACAACAATAATAAATGCGCAAATCAGGCAATTTTTAACGTACTTTTTAACCTTCTCCGATAAACTGCACGACAGTATTGACGTCACTTGTTATTATGAATAAACATTCAGTTCCACTGGTCAATTTCTGGTCAGATTGTGGGACTTCAATCGTTGTGACACCATTTCCCAATTTTATTTCTGCCGAACCGCAGATAGTAGCATTATGCGTAGATTCTTATGGCGAAAGAAGGGAAAACAATTATAGACAGGAAATTATTTTCGAGTAAAAGAGCTGATCGAATGGAAAGAAGCAAAACTATTGATTGATTGATTTGGGAACTTGATAACATGCCTGTAATGCATAAGCTGGCGCGAAACATCACAAACCCTACGCACAACCATTTGCCTGGCGACGCCTATATGATTAAAATCTGATCTCCACCTAGCTTGTGTGAGTTGACTTTTGCTCTTACATCCCTGTAAGGGTGGCTTTCAGTCTCAATTGCAGTTGGCTAGGATCATTTTACTGAGACGGTCCTAATTCGTGTTCCACAAACAACACACCGAGAAACAAGGTGCATAGTTGAGTGGGTGTTTTATATCTCTGTTCATATTGATAAAATAGATATGTATAATATACTTCTATTTTATTATATTATAGAAGCATAAAAAAAGTTTTTTTTTCTTTGATAGATTTCTAAGTGTTATAATGTGTATATTGCAAAATTTTCGTGCATTTGCTCCGCCCTGTACAATAATTTATCTAGCCCTTTACTGCGACGCTCGAAAAGGTCTACATTTCCCCAAAAAACAGCACAGAAAACTGCAATACTCACCTTACGGCGATACATCTTGTTGCCGAGATACGTATTTTGAATTGGAAAGATAAACAATTGTATCGCATTGTAGAAGTAACACGTCATAATTGAAGAAAACGCATCTTGTCAGAAAATCTTTTTGGTAGAGACATGATCAATCGTTAATGGCACAATATCAACTACGTTACACGTTTTCAATCCTCATTTCTCTGTATTCAAACTACCAGTCAAGCGGTCGGTTGGTCAGTCAGTCAGTCAATCGGTAAATCCGTTGTTCATTTGGTGATTGAGTCAACCAGCTATTCACTTTTATCTACCCTTACTCTTTTCCATCTGTCTATCTCTCGATTGTCTAGCAGCATGATTACTTGATCTGAAAGCTCAGCTCCGGAATCCGATTGAAAATGTGTGTTGTTACTCTTCTTCGCTAAATTTATCAATCAAGTTCATGATAAAACCAACACTATGATTTTCCATTTATTGCTGCCTGTTTGCAAAAGAACAATAACTTAGTCGAGCTGATTCATTCACCACTGAACTGACAGTACACACATCGAGCTATTATCAGCTAGCTTTTTAACGTAGTTACGAAACGTACCATAGTGTTTAGCCAGCCTTCGTTCCACTGGTTTCATGCAAACAGTGAAACTATTCTTTTGCCTACTCTAATTGTTTATCAACACAAGATTCAATAGTCTTTTATCGGAGTTGCAATTTCATTTACTGGCCGTGGTTTTTAAGTGGTTGAGGTCAACAAAATGGTGTTTTAGAGGATCTCAGTTAGCACCGCGCTATTGCCGTCTATCTCCCAAGTTTCTGTGTCTCTTCAGGAGCATTTTGTATGGCTGCAGTCTTCTACCAGAAAGATGACTAAACGTTTGTATGCTCAATAAAAACGGAGGACAAATCAAGTAACGTTTATTATTTATAATTGCGATATTTTCAAACATGTTTCCTTTCGGAAGAACATAAAAAGATAAGCAAAGATTTTTAATAAAACTGTGCGAAATTCGTCGAACATTTCCACTTTCTTTTCGGAAGTTTGGCAATCGGAACTCAGTAACTCAATCGACATATTATTTTCCCGGTTCAGTCGGGAACCACAAACCCTTTATTCTGATCAAGTTAGTGTCAGAGACGAGGCTACACAATCGGATCATGTCTCCGTAGTAAACACCGCTTGGTCATCTGTACACAGGTCACTTCTCGTCCAAAAGAAGAAGTAATAGCTTAAATCCGGTTCTATTGAGTTTTACTTTTACCCGCTGCCTCTTGGTCATCTGCAAGCAGGTGGCAAATATTGGCCAAGAAATAAGATGTTGCGCTTGGATGATGCGCCACATGTTGGATGGAGAAGGTTCCGCATGAAGCAATTTTATATCAACTGCATAGTCAACTGTATTTAGAAATCTTCCTGTCGCTAATCCGGACACTGATACAGTTGAAATTCATGGTTGATGCAATATGTCACAACTGCGTCTTAGTTTACAGACCGGCCTATAATATCTGGAGAATCACAGTCGTACTATTTTTATCAACAGATTGTTTTTGGGTAATGTTCTAACCGGACTACACTGACTGATCTTCAAGTGATTACGTATTGCACGGTCCCAAAGATAAATAGGGCAAGTAACAATCACATGATAATGATTTAAAAAGTGACTTTTATTGATGCCTATTCATCCACATCGCGTGGACGTTTAAATTTGCTTGCGAATAGATGCATTAACCGTGTTTTGCTTTGCGCGAATTTAGTCCCCATTCCAATGAGTAATTCAATTACGATAGACGATATCTGTGTCCGTGTGAAGAGTAAGAATTTCTTCATAGTTGCAATATCAGGTAGCAAGCAGTACTACACCTTTTCCCTTCAAGTTTTAGCTAAATTCTCTAGTCCTTCAGCCTCGACTTGCAGTCCTACCACTTTAGGCGAGTCAGATCAAGATGTATCGGAGTATTCTGACGACGACGAATGTTGAAAAAAAAATTTTCTAAAAATGTTGAGGTTGCTAGTCTTGGCTAAGAAATGGGAAGGTGGGGCAGTTGCACGCTGCACCACATGTTGTTTGGAGAAGGTTCCGCACGGAGCTGGTTGTGACGCAGTTTTATATCAACTGCATAGTCAACTGTATTTAGAAATCTTCCTGTCGCTAATGCGGACACTAATGCAGTTCAACTTTCATCGTTGATGCAAAAATATTTTCGTCTCACCAACTGTAGCGAGAAACTTGAGAATGTATGCACCACCAAGAACGATGAGCCCCTCGGGAACTATCAAAGAAATGTAACTCGGCTTACCAATTGCCAGCTGAATGGCTAGTAAACAAACGAAAATCCGGTAATGTTGAAGTGACAGGTTTGATCTGATTGACACCAGTCAGTATATGCAACCGGGCTCTGATTGCTGCTACTTGATGTGATTTTATGTTCCAACCGATCAGACGAAATGTTTGCAAAATAATATAATTTCAAATGTCAAGGTATTATCGATGCGTCATTTACTGGGCAATTACGGTAATCTTTTATAGGTCACAAACTCACGTAACTGAATAAATCAGAAAATGTATTCCAAGTTTATGTATATGCATGCGTATGGATTGTATAGAAAGCATAACTACTGAACACTCCTTTGTAACAGGTGTTTTACGAATATAGCGTTTATGGCTGGCCATGTTAGAATCAGAGGTCTAACTGACCATTGTTGAACGAAATCGTGACTGTTTCGGCCGTTGGTAGTAAGTGATTCTTGGCCTGTTTTGGTCCCGAAGTCAACAGATGATGGTACTGTCTGGAAATGCGACACCAGTTTTGGCGTTGACTAATTATTATTTATAAATNTACAAACCTCTAATCGTGAGGAAAATCCCGAAGTGTGTCTTTGCACAGTCAATGCACAATCAAATGTTAGTGAGTCAATGTTAAACAGCCTTCTGCTGTGTGCAACGCACAACCTTAAAACGCTGTCAAAGCGTTCGACTCAACGACTGTGGGTGGGTGCGGTTCTCCTAATCAACGGTCAGAAAGCACCAGGTGACAATCACACGTGCACAATGTACAATGGCGGACAGCCAGCCAATCAAATGTACGGGATCAAAATAGCAATCAAATGAGGGACGGTAACAATGAACGTGACTGCATCATCGTAGTCGATCGTCTCGTCCCTCTCACCCGTGACC
>UZAN01040100.1:71202-89270 GCA_900618425.1 Echinostoma caproni | reverse complement strand
CGAGTGCGAAAGAATACATCCCCCGAAGAAACAGAACAGACACAGATGATTCATCTTGTTTTGATATGCCACTCCCCCTCAGTTTGTATGCCAATTGCTATTTCTGTCTTCTCAAAGAACCCCACCTTCGAGACTGTTTGGACCATTCAGAGTGGGGTCATTATCTGTCCATTCAAATATGGAATATTTGAGTGTGTACGTGGAACACAAACCGAACTCATCAATCGCCGACCAAATGACAGGCGCGTGCGCGGCCCGTAAATTTGAACCAACCTCTCGCCCGCTCACTCCATCCTCCATTGAATGCCAATGCTGTCTAACCGCTGCTTAATGGACAGAGGCTTACATTTATACCCCCATGCACTCATTATACTGTACATATACAACAACCACACGCTCGTTTATAATTCCCAATCCTTACTTCTCTCTACCTCGGGCAATCTAATGCCCTACTCAAGACCTAGAGAGCTTTCAGGTCCAAGCAAAATGTGCCGGGGTTATCGAAAAATAAATGAGTGGCTCGACTGCTTGACAATGCTTACATGTCATCAACAGACGACTACGATGAGTGTTGAATAGTAATGCTGATGCGTACGCAAATGATTAACCGCTACAATCGGAAATGGTGTGATGTACAACGATGTACGACAGTCACAGGCACGCACGCACGCACACACGCACCCACATGACCGACTGGTTTGCCACTTCATCGTCCTACGATTGGGTTCGAAGAAACTACATGAGTGAATAGAGGCGGGGATTGTGCGTGTGCCCACTCGTTTTTAACAGCGAGATATAGATAGAATAGATAAAATGAGAAAGAGAAACGTGACCAAGTAACCGCGAGCCCTATGCCCAGCTGCCAAGACGTTTCCCGCAGGATTGTTAGCTTTGTTCAGTTTGATCAGACCGTAGTATAAGTGAGCGCATGAATAAAACTTCGTTGCTGTACTAAGCGAACACAATATAGTTCGATTGTTTACATTTCTCTTTTATCCCAGTGTTTTATGATAGATGGTTGGGGCAGGGTTGAACCAGAAATAATCTCTCTCATTGTTTAAGTAAAAGGTAGCTTCAGGTGCAGTAGTTGTAGTGGTTGACAGCAAATTTCATTGGTTTAGTCGCTGGCGTTCTCCTGAACAGGTGCTCCGAGGTTCGAGCCCCACCATCACCACCCAACTTAGGTGGTACGCAGCTTTGCTGTCGTCCGTTTCAGTTCCACGCCTGACGTAGCAGTGCCTGATGTGGTTCGCAACTCCAAGTCTCAGGGCTTAGATTACCGGTTACAAACTTTGAACAGAAGGTCTACGTGACTATGAGGTCCGCCCCGTCTGCTGTTCATCACACACTGGTGTTTGATAAAAAATCCATTCCAAACTATCAGGGCGGGTGCTGCGACAGAATTCAAATACATAATTTATTTTACGGCTTGAGGTTTAGTTTTGCCTCAAATCAGAGTGAACACACAGGGAAAAGCTGGTTAGAAAGCTAGTTCTCTGGGAGAAATTCCTAAAGATATCATTAAGGGGAGAATAAATGCGAGCAACACGTAGTAGATTAGCTCATACGTATTTGAAAAGGATGATGCCAATCGCTGAGAGCATGTGCTGTTACTACTGGCTTTCAGGTATATAACCGCCGGAAATACGTGAAACAAAGCCAACGAAGATTTTGGTTCCCCCAGTGCTTCGTACACTATTCATGGCGGCTATACAAATAGTGTTCATAGGACTACGTCAATGAACGTTATAAAAACCCGTTACTAAAGGAAAATCCGGGTTTTTCTAGAAGAACCTAGGGAATACTATTGAGAATGAATTTTTGGCAAGTTTTAACTCCTAATTCTTGCGTTTCATAAACTTTGATATCTTTTGAGCATCAATAAGTTTTCATGCCGAGGTAGATATTTTTCAACTGGGGAGGGGATATTCCGAATTGGCAAGGATTGTACCACATATCATGACTGTATTGTATTGTACAGGCTGGTGTTGGCACAGCTGTTTAGCTTTCACCGGTGAGATAAAGTTTTCAGGCAAACAAAAGTTAAACTGTTTGAACTTTATTATTAGAACGGATGTTTTAAAAGTTACGATTACTTAACACACCCCTATAAATTTTCCCTTCTCGTCCGGAGTTAAAGGTGAACAAAGGACAATGAAGCTTTTGCACTGAGATTCGCGTCAAACTAAGAATACATGTGACAGCCAAATTCCAATAGATCAATTCACTGAGGTCAGGCGGTGTCTGAAAGAGCTTCGTCGATAAAGGAAATACAAGGTGTGGTAATGTCCTATTAGAACAAATCAAGAAAAAAACATTTATAGGGTTATACAAATGTGAGGTATTATAGACAACCCTCAAGAGATGCGCTTCAGGGAAGGCCTGGGAACACCGGAGGGGGGGGGCAAGGGAAGCTAATTAGAAAAGCATACTATCACAAAAGAAGACGTGCTACAAACTGCTTCAGCCAATAAATCTTGAAGGATCAGCGACGTAGTTTACAACCAATGTTTTCTATGTGGTTGCCCCACAGCAAATTTCCTTGTTCAATAACATCTGTGCATCATATAGCGGCGAAACTGGAAAACAAATTAAAGTGACGTCTGAAAGTCACTGGTTTGGGGGTTGTGGAAAATATTTGAAACTTCTGAAACGATTTGTGGTGATTTCTGCTTCATTGATTTAGGTTTGGTTTTTCCAAATTTATTGAGTTGAGCACTATCGGAAAAACAGACAGAGAGGCGACAAAAGTGCTGCAACTTGCAGCATAGTAGAGAATAGCGTGCACAGTAAAATGCTGTTAGTTAAAGAGGATCTTTAAAATAAACCATATATTGTGTGGATTACTGCAATAGAGAAGACTCCCGTAATCAAAAGGTATTCTGTAAAAGGCGATGCGAGAAAGTCACAAAAGAGCCGATTTGCTACTGCAACATTTAAACATTTAAGACCGTAAGTGGATGGAATCAGAGAGAGAGACACGATGAGTGAGTACTCACACAGTATAACTATTCCGGATAAATGGAAAAATGGAAAGAAAACTAAGAAATTTTGTGACACGAATCTGCAAAAGATGACTAGCTGAACATTTACTGTATGGGCCTCCGAAAGCATTAGTATGGTCGGGGTGGGTTTCTCGGATTCTGACTGCTTCTAAACAACCAAGTGTCTCAAAAATCCCTATTCACTGCTTTCTCGTGGCGGAGGTGATTTCCGACAAACGTGGAGGAACGGAAAGCCAACATCCAGGTTCGCAACCGGAGTGATGAACCATTAGGAATTCACCTATGGGAGTTAGTTAAAACCCTGATTCCAAACCAACCAAGATGTGGCATAGGAACCACACTGACTCACACCTTGGTTGTGGCAGGGACCATCTTCTAGTTTGGATATCGAGATGTATTGAACACCTCAAACATTTCCCCCCGTCCAAAGTGTGCATGATCCGATGATCTGGAGACCGATCCCCGATGGATGGTGGTTTTCAAAAATAAAAGAGAAGAGCAAGACACGGGAGCAAACTGACGAGAAAGGTTCCAATGAATATAAACCAAAATAGTAGATAAGGGATTTAACTGCCAGACAGAGGCCTAAAGAATGCAGGTTGAAAGCCAGGGAAGGTTCGTAGATCAGCCGACTAAAAATATCGTTAAATCCGATCAACATGAACCGAAAAAGGTGTCACACAAATACACTTCTCCGTCATTTTTAAGCATGGTGCATAACTCCACTGGAAGAGATATGACACAACCGGGATGTGTTTAGGTCAATCGCAGTTCGCAGTAGCTAACATTGTGTTGAGTTGGTCTATTGTTTTCTTTTGTCACTTGAAGACGGACTATTACCTTGAAAGCATTCAGGAATTGTCTGGGACCACATTATTACGTCAACCGGCGGATCCCAACCGCCGTTGCTTAAAACTTAAAATATGAATTAGAAAGATTAAAATCAAGTCAAACAGAATGTATAAACATATGAGAAATCACATTATGTGTTAGTAGAATTAATTGTTTGGTGAGCTTCAAATTTATTTTAACACATTTCCATAAACCTTTGAGGGATCTCTTGGAAAATACAAATGCTTGCAAATGGCTGAATAAGGGTAGGTTTAAAGCAGCGCTCAATCAAGGCTGTGAATAAAATGGCCTTAGAGGTAAAACAACAAATTGCTGGTCTCGTGTTCAGATTATACCAACCGCTTACTAGGAGTAATATCTGTGTATTCTAAGTTGGCGTTTGCATGATAGATCTGTAAAATGCTAACTGGCGGTTAATGGTTTCCACGTCATTGTCTCCAGTCTTTTTCCTTCTTTCCAGCATGAACATAAATGTTTTAATTTTTCAAATGGTTGATCGGATAGATAATTCTATTATGTGTTTGCATATTCTACCACTGGAAGAAAACATGGCGCGCTCTCGTTCAGGTTTATCCCACCCTTAGGGGTCTTACTTTTACTTTGCTCGCAACCACTGAACTAAATCTGTCATCCGTCCGTATCACGGATCTCCGATGGTATTATTTATTGCCGTTTAGAACTGATTAATTTTCAGCACAGTAAGATCACGGATTTGTTCATTGACAACTATGGTACAGTCGAAGAGGTATTTTATCACTCAGCATGCGCAGTTCACACTGTCACGTACGTTGTACTACAAACGACCACAGGTTCATTGCCCTGACTCAACGAAGTACAGTGCATCACGCTACTCCAACAGAAGCACTACATTTATCAGTTGATCAGTTAATAACATGTTAAACGCTTACAAGAATACTCTTCTATATTTTGGAACTGTTTTGACTACAATAACTTAATGAATTTCAACTTATTGATTTTGTTGACAATCACATATGAAAGCCGGACGATTTATAATCCATTCCGACGTAGAAGTATTTCGAGAGCCAGTTGAGAAAAAGTTATCGGTTGCTGATTTCACAATCTTCCTGTTCATGCTCAATCTGACTAAGCATTATTTCTGCTTTATTTTATCTTGTGGTTGCATGTGTTCAACCGAACGGTTTTCCTGAACCAGCACTCCCATAAAATTTATTTTCGAAATAATAAAAAAGTGTTGCGTAAAAGCATGTTACATCCGGGCTCAGTTCTTGCGCACGGTACGGTCATTTATAGCAAAATGCATTTGTCAAATTTACTTCACTGTTACTGCCACAGACACCAACACGTTTGATGTTGTTATGAATAATCTGGCGTGCAGATAATTCAGTGGTGAATATGCGGCGATAGGAAGCAATTAGTTAATTTTCTCCGCCCATCAAATAAGCTATCGATTGAACCACATTGTAATAAAAACACCAGGGGTAGTTGTCTGCTATTAAAGTGTTCTCTGCGTTTTCCGGACCATTTTGACGGATTGTGTTGATGTCAAACGTTAAACATTTCGTTTCTTCATGAACTTGGATTTATTCACCATAGTTATGCTTTCAAACACCTTGCAAAGTGAGCATCGAATGGTGATTTCAACAGAAGGCATTGTATGAAATGAGATGAAATATCATATGCTCCGCCCAACTTGGAGATTAGTGGACGAACTGGACAATGCACAATGCGATGGTTTTACACAAACGCCTCCTCCGCGTCGTCTTTGTTATCCAGTGAAACTGGGTTTGCTTGTCCATGTGTCTTTTCACGAAGTTCGTTGTCACAAAATTACCGGCAATTTTGGGGGAGTAACTTCCCAGTCATAAGTTTAAACAGAGTAGTCAAAACTCTGATTTTTGCAATGTAAGCCGGATCACTTCGCTAAATATTTACACAAGAACGTGCATAAACAGGAGTAACGTCAAGATTATCAAAACAACCGGAGCTTTAGAGTAAAGTGTTTGTTACTAGATGACCACTTTTGGCGAGTAAAAGTAGGTTTCGGGATACCTTAGTTTCTTACCACAGGTTAACGATTCCTTTAACTACAATATGCACACACATTTGGAGTGAGACGGCCCTAGAATAAGAAACAAAGGTTTTGGCTTCTTTCTTCTGCATTTTTACCACACAATATAATGGAGACCTTTTACTTGTGCACTAACGAAATCTATTAAAATAAAGCTGCTATCAACAGATTTTGAAAGCAAAAGCCGACGATACACTGATGAGAAGACTGTTTTAGCATTGGTTGATGACAGTGTCTACAATGAGTGCTCATTTTGGGGCAAAAAAAGCGCGCAGGTTTGTACTTGACTTTAACACGACAAATATTCTCCCGATCTTCCAGACAGTGTTCGGGAAGATAAGGTGTTAACAAATCTGCATTCCAACTGGCCGTCAATTTATCGTACAATTACATTCAGACTAGATTATATTTAGCATTGTGATACTTTATACCCAGTGTATTATTAATTATTTCTTCGCAATATCCCTAAAAGGACAAATGTGGTCTGGCTGAGAAGTACTGATTGGGCTTGTGTCAGTTCTCAGTCGATTTCAGTGCATCTGGGAACAATCTTAGGACGGAGAAAGTGGTGACCAACTATGAATATTGTCACGAAATTCATGAGAGTGTTTCAAAGAACGTTTTTAAAGTTCCTGCAAGAGTAACCGGTTAATGAGTACCACTCTTTTCATTTGTTGATGTTGTTACACGGTAATACTCACAGGTAGAGGTAGTACAGTTAAAACATAGGATTGGTGGGTTGTTGGGTTGTACATTTACGAGTCTTCGCTTAATCTATTTTAGCTTTGAGATTTCATTTCATTGAGTTATTATTAAACGGGGCTTGATAGAAATCAGTACAACGCAACAAATTCTTCTTAAATTAGGTGAACCAAAGTATAAGTTTGTTTAATACTACTCAACTTGAGCAGCCCTGTGAGACATATTATTGTTGGTACTTTGTTGTCTGTAGAACCTTTTTACTCTCGATGGTATGCACGAGTGCCTGACATTTGACTTTCAAGCAGGCGCAAGTCAAGCCATTCAAATATTAGTGTATCGGATGTACAGTCAAGCACAGGCAAACAAGAGTAAAAGAAAACTGTATTGGTGTTACGTGTACAGTATTAACTGAATGAAACCATGTGGGACTTGCAATCCGTTTAGTAAAACAGCATGAAAACAATATTGCGTGATCTTAGGTTAGTACATTATTTGCTTGGTTTGTTTATCGCAAGACATTAGAATCAACTGATTGATTGATTGAGTGTGAACACGTTTGAACACCGCTTCAATCGATCAATAGTTGTGGTCACCTAAACAGTGACTTGGATATCCTGATTTCGAACGCCGTCACCGCCACCCATCTTCAGCATTTATGTATCTCCTCAGGCAGCTTTTTTAAATCCGCGGACCCCTTCCTGGAAGTCAAATGTATATTTGTATACTCAATAAACAAATGGGGAAGTAAAACCAATTACTGCTTTACTCACTGTCATTAAACAGACGTATTACGCGCACTTGGTCTCGACGCAAATTAAGTACATCCAGTTAGGGAAGGACCAGTTAACGGTTACTCACAGCTCTTTCGATATTGAATGGAAACACAACTTTGACAGCAACAACAACTGATGCAGGCAATGAGTGTTAATATTGTTATTTACCGCATTGCTCAAAACCGGGAACGTCATGTAGGACCAACGGAGCACCAGTTGCGCTAGATTCCGTCCTGAGGTGCTTTGTTATTCTATCACGATTTCATAGAACATAACAATATGGCAAAGCACAAGAATGAATTCATATTCGGCTGGAAGCCTAACTATTATAAATAACTCCAACACTCCTTATTTTGAGGTGATTACCATTCTTTTCCCGGATTTCCTTGCTCCAATTGGTCCAGTTACAAGTCTTTGCTGTTTTGGGTGGTGTTTCCGGGGCACTATAACTCTGGCTGTTGACTTTTCTTGATAAACTCAGACTGACATGGGATAATTCCACACAACAGGAGGAGGAGGGGGTGAGTTAGGAGGCACAATCGATTGGGGCAATTTTGTTCATTGGGTCCGGAAGCATCTGACAAACCCTCTTCACCATGGAGTGATTCCAGTCAAACTTTTCTGGGTCACCTGCCAGACTGTGTACGACCATGCAATGGAAATCCGTGGGGAAAAAATCTAATTTGCCGCTTGAACAACTTGTCAAACGCGAGGTGATTCAAATAAAAAGCCCGATAAAATCACTGAGCTTCACTGCTATTAGACCCTTACTTTTCACATGTTTGAGGTTGGATTAGAAGACTGTACGTATGTGTGTGATTGAGTTGACGAGGCTGCTTCATTTTGGGCGCGGGTGTACACCCGCGAGTGCATGACTCATCTTCACCTTGGAACTGATGCTAATTTGCTTCACCAAACCACCAGACAAGAATGATTGATGATAAGTATACGTTTATACTAATGCAGTTTAATACTCAAATGCGCATTGGAATACCAACTCCAAGGCAAAAGAACAGTAATGGGGAATAGAAAACGAAATCCCTAATCAGGTGCAATACATATTCAGAAAATTCGGATTAAGTACTTTACTAAAATAAATATGTTTGTGGGATACAACCAGTCGGTTCTTTAAAGCGAGCACTGCACCCGAATTTAACAAACGCTTCAACTCTTCATCCGAAATAGCTGAGATTCATAAATTGTTGGTTTTTCACTTGAAACACTTGAAATAACAGGGGTGTAAAGGGTTAGATGTATCTATTTTCTCATCTAATTTCTCACATAACTTTTTGGAATACCAGTAATGATCTCATCACATTGGTTTCGAAAAAAGCTGAATCTTTTCGTTAGCCAACTTCCCACTTTCATCAGGGTCACTGGTCAATGACCACTTACCTGTTCTGGATTTGAAATCGAATGGGCTTCCACAGAAGCGAAGCAGAAGTCTCTCGAGTCCTTTTGAGTATATGGTCAACTGAATAACAGGATTGTCAGAGAGATGATTATTATTCAGAAGCGAGATAGCTGCAACAGCAACGAATGGTTCTTCATTCTCTTCGTACTTATTCAGATTCGATTTTTACTTAGGCTGCCCATTTCTGCACACTTCAAACGCAAATCTTTAACCTTAACACCACTTTATTGTTCAGATCAAACGGTGTTTTGTCAATCTTCATCACAGTTTTTCCGTGAAAGTCACTTTTCTTTATTTCCCCTCAGCAATCTTATCACAATTTCATTCTGGTTTTCATACAATTGTTTATACGAGACTAACACAATATATTTTAAAAGACATCAAGAATCTTTGCCCATGGATCTATCCAGATGCTATTTGAACTTTATGAACAGATTTAGTGTTTATTGGAAAGCAACTGGTATAAATTAAAGCGAAGTTTACCATTAACATATCCGTTTCACATTCTGCTAAGTGATGGATATTTATTTCATGGGATTATCGGGAAAAATTAAGCGATAATCGATTACTAAATCATCCTCGTTTATTAAGTTATGTTTTAACTTAACGGCAAACATTTTGACTTTATCGTGGAGAGTTGTTTGCTCAAGTTTTTACGAGACGGTAGAATCAATAATCAATGTACGCGAGATTAAGTAGGGTTTATATTTACGGTGAGTGTTATTTGGTCGGTTCGGATTAAGCAGGAGGATCCATATTTACCACGTCAAAACCTGACCCAGGTGAACTTGATTAAGCAGGAGTTCTCGATTACAATGAGATACTATTGCATTCTTTGGTTAGAGGGAGAATTAAAGGCACCAGTAGAGGTAGCAGACCGTAACTGCATCAATTAAACAGGGAAAGATGGACATCGAAATCTGGCCCAGAGATTAAGGCCCTGAAATATTCCCTCCCGGTTCGCATCTGTCCGGCAATGACATATTTATGACTCGTGTTCTAAACCTCCAACCGACCGTCGGTAGTTCAATCGGTCAAAACACAGCGAGTTACTAGGGTATGGACAGTTTTATATTTTGACCTCAACTCAGAACTCTCGACCAGTCGGGATTTTATTGGAGTCGGTCTATCCTGTAAGTCAGTCTGCGTAATCACCATCTTGTGGTCATAAGCCACTCGTCTCAGAAGACTGACTGGGTCACACCGATAAATTTAAATATGGCAACCAGAGGCTTGATAGGGGTAACTAGGCTAGCCGACAGTGCTTTTTACTTATGCATCCCACTTTGAGATGGGGCTGATGAATTAGTGGATATCACTAAGTGCTTCTGTGAAACAGCGAAGAGCGAGTATCTGGCATGCAAGGATGTCAAACCTATGGAGGATTGCGTTTGAATATCTGAAAGAAAAAGAAGTGAGTGCAATTATTGTGTATGGTTCGGATATACATCCGTCTCCGATCGGAAACCACTACGCGGGTAGTATCCGAATTCAAAATTCCCTTTAGACTAACAAAGGTATATCGCATTTTACGGTGAGTAACCTATAAATCACACTACTAAGTAATGGACTGTAAGTGTTTGTAAAAACAACTGAATCGTAGAATGAAAACGAAATGGTCCGAGGTGTGGCTCGTTTTCAGCTGAGGCTTGCAGCAAGCGGCTGGGTCCCTTGCCTATCTATCAGTGTTAGTCAAGAATCTGAAAAGAAGCAGATTTTGGGAGTTTGTCCGCAGTAAAACCGAGAATACCCGTTGTCCTATTGAAATATGGACTTTGCCCAGGCCAGTTCTATTGTTCTAACTGGTGACAGGTAATGATAACCAAACCGCATTCAGTGGCATTTAGCGTGTTTTTTGAAACTATAAGAAAAATACTGTCTGCAGAAGGCGATAAAAACCACAACAAAAGGAAAACGTCTTGAAAAGCATCAAGAATGTGAATTAAAAATGAGTTCTTATTTCGACGTCTCTTTAAAAATGGGAACAGATAAATTATAGTTAGTTTCAAATACTAAGTAATCGAACGCGTACGCCTGTTTCGATTATTTCTTACTTTCCAGTAACCGAAATTGTGAAGAACAGACTACAGAATCGGGACATTTTATAACTTAGAGGATTCGCATGATCAGATCACATGATATCACCAAGGATTTGGTATATTGCATTGATTGCTTCTCTCCATAGTGGTTTGCTAACGATATTGTTTCCGTTTTTATTTGAAACGCTTTCAACGCGACAGTTAGTTGCGCAGGCAAATACTTTTTCCTTAGACATGCAGATTGTATTGGCTCTAGTAGACATCCTCTCTTGTGCAATAACCATAAGACGGACACCAAATCACTATTTTTCCAGGCACCATTTTCAGAGTAGATTAATTACTTTCTCATCATGATAAAAATCAGTTGGTCATAATCAGGGACAAGCTGTAAACAACTTATTATCCTAGGCGATCACAATACAGTTATTTGATTGGCTGCTTGCAGACTAATTTATAACGATGACGAAGGCGAGCAAGCGGAGCAAGTGAATGTGACAAAGCAAACGATAATCAATCCTAGAGTCGTGGAGGGGTTGGAGGACAAAGGTCCAAAGAAATCACAGTCGAGAGGTGAATTCATTAGAATGAAAGTTCTTGCCCCTTAAGAACAGAGGATAATAAAGCACTCCAACAAACGACCGATACAACCCACCGATGGTCAATCGCCAATGTTAGTGAGTTCAACGGTTCCAAATTTAAAGTTATTTCCATGCGGTACAAGACTCGTTTCTCCCATGTTCTGGCGAACCAAATAATACTGCACGCCACTGACTAGAGGGATCTGAGAGTTATGGTACACCAGAACGTAGGATGTTCCACGCACTGGGCCAGGGCAACATCCATGGCTCTAAAGCAAGTTGGACTACTTAGACGTGTTTCGGGCAGTTCAAAAAAGCACTGTTCCGCGCTTGCTATCAACGTTCGTTCGGCCACACATGGGGTACGCCGTGCAAGTATGGAACCCATGGTTGAACCGCGACAAGAAGACTCTAGAAACTGCGCTAATGTTGGCAAAAAAATTGGTAACAGGATATTCTCCAAAAGACTGCAAATATTAGGACTTTATTCATTTCAATACCGCCGACTTGGGGGTTTATACGAAAGATCATGTAAAAATCCTATAGGACATGATAAACTGTAGCTTTGTTAAATCGCCCATAATAAAACTTTGACTTTGACATCACTTATCTCGTTAACAGCGGGCATGTTGTCAACAAATCGGGTGCATTCCAAATAATTCACTTTACGCCCCGGGGCTATGCTAAAGGAATAAGAACGCACTTTTTACCAACTGTGATTTCTGGAATTTCCCATCTCCCAAACGAAAGCTTTGTCGTCGAGCAAACTACTAATCCTCGAAATTATAATTTCATTTTTCTTCAATGAGTATATGTTGAGCTACGGTAAAATAATCAGGGAACAGCACCGTGCATTTTGACAATTTTCTTGTTCATCGGTCAACTTGTGATTAAAAAATAATTTTCGAAAGCTGAGTTATGTTTTCGGCCCCTTAAACGCGACTTCTTTGAAGCTTTGTTTGCTTGTGGGTTCCGGTTACGAGTTTGATGGATTTTCCAAAAACTGTAGTCCGCGCATGTTCCGCATGCGGTTTCACAGCTGATTGATTAGACTTTATTATAACCAATACACGATGGTGGCAATTTGTTATTCTTCAGTTGATAGCGCAAGTGAAATATATTTATGACTTGATCACACTACAAGGTACAACGCAGTAGAGAAGGGAGTACCATCTGTGTGCTCAGAATCAGCTAGCCGAATATAATCCCAGCCTTAGTCGAACGTGCCTGGGAGGGTTACACTGCCTACTTATTCAGAGCGTTTCACCACTACAAGAACGTTTCGGAGACCTGATCTGTACAATGATGACGATAGCGAATGTGCAACCTTAGGAATGAATTGCAGCTTATAGCGTGGCGGAACACCGATGAAGCGGTAAGCGTCACCTGCCTCCTTCCAGAAAAGTTGTATCATCATATATTCAATATAAGTAATAGGGAGGTAATATAAAATTAAAGATAAATCCAATGCAATCTTGCAGTAACGTATGAGGCTCACAACTGCACTAACCCGGGTTTAAGTAGTCAGAAAGCTGATAATTACACAGAACCTTATAAGAGATTGTCCGGCAATCCGCAGTCTCTGATCAATTACAACTGATAAATTATTATGAAACTAGTAGACCTTTGAAGTCGATGGTCTCTGCATCCACTCGTTCCTTCGTTCTAACAATCATACACTGTTCGAACACCTCCACGGAGCACATAATAAGAAGATAAAGTGCCGCATGAACTCGCTTCCAGTGTCTTAATTATACTATATTGTGTTGTAAGGTACACTAAAAACGAGCTCATTATAATCACAGACAATTTTAGAGCAAAAATTACGGGTTAAACTTTTATTGTACACTATGTAAACTATGCCCGTCCAACACAAAAATGATTTTAAACACCGTATAGGTATGTAAATCTTCACTAATTATTTGACGTGATCTTCCACAATAAGAATTCAAGTTGTTTTGAACTAGTATCATTTTGAGGTAGATTCCCTCAGTGCATCTTTCTGCAGTGGCGCCAAACAATGATGTTGATAATCATTTAAACATTATTGATGTATGGTACTCGGCAGAAAATTCAAGTGACATGAATGAAGACTCTCAGGGATATCACGCGGGATTTCTATTCATCCATTTGAAAATCGAGGTAGACAGTTGCATCAAACAAAAGCGTATGCTACCGAAGCAAATTTGCATAGTAGTACCCTGGCTCTATTAATTTTATTTATTTCCTCACACTGGTGAAGGCAAATTTAAAAGTTCATCCTCGCGCGTATAAATTGGGTATAGATCATTCTGTGGTCGGAGAGAAAAGGATAGCACAGGCAAATTCAATTCCGCATCCAATGTAACTGTGGAGTTGATTATGTAAATTTCGGTTGCGGTGGTCAGTGGGGGGTACAACACAATGTCGCCTGTGCATCGATCCGTGAATTCTATGTTCCAATCCTACGGTCACAGCCTCACGTTCCCAGGCAACCAATGAGTTGCCGCAATCGCCTTCCGGAGAGAGCTCATTTTAGACATTATCCATATTAGACCAACGTTTTTAGTATTATCATTTTGATTATCAGCTCAAAGCACCAGAAAATTTTTAGACTAAATATTTTTTATAAACCATTTACTGAGTTTGTGCTTATCAAAGGACCAATATACCGGAATAGGTTGTCTTGCGTCGAAAATATTCAACCAACCGTGACCGTTCTACATATGTGTTTTATGTATACTGATGAATGGCAATTATATTCATTTTTTTGTAATTACAATGAGACCAATTGCATTTTAGGGTTTTTCCTATTTCATATATCAATAAACGGTCATTTGTCATTTATTGATTAGGTTTTAATGAAGACCACTTCTACAGTAGTAGTTTGCCGGTAAAAATGATTTATTTTTTCTGCTAACCTCGTCGATCCTCCCAAAAAAAAATACGTGAACGAATTATCCTCATAAGTGTTAGATCAGGTTACGCTCCAAAACTCTTAAGCTGACATTCATTTCTGTCACAGAAAAGTGTCTGGTATGGTTTGGAGATGAAATTACACGGTTGATGTTTTCTTTTTCATCGAGACTTGGAATGAACCGTGCATTACACAGTCTGGCCATCAATTAGAGAACATGAAACAAAATTCGGGGGTTATCACATTTTTCGGTCTGTTCCATACACTCTATCCGAAATTATATTCTACCCAAGACGCACACAAACACATGCACACGCGAGATCCGCTCTTCGCTCACTGAAGTTTAAGAGCGACAAGTCGATGAAGCGTTTCAAGCAGTCCCAAACAGGCGTTTGTTACGCTTCCTGAATTCCATTTTCCGTTTGCTTATCAACTCCCCTTTTTATTGGACATTAAGTTCATGGTGTTTTGCGGACAGCTTATGATCAGAACCATGTCCGTTTTCATTTGTGGTGAGAAAGTTTCATTCAATGATGTTAGTTTCACGAAATTTGGATGGAATTACATGTTGGAGTGAGGACAAAAGAGTGATTATTCTTTTGGACTGGTCACTGCTAGGAAAGGAGAAAAAGGTTGTCAAGCGTGGCAAAATTGTCGGCCTAGCTGGATAGTTACAATTATGTTACAATATTTTCCCCAATATTTTCTTTTATGCATGTGTATTATTCACAGAGCGATGGCGTCCTGGATCAGAGGCTCAAAAACTGTGGTAGCATTGCCTGCAGCAGCAGAGAAAGATAAAAATTTGTTTTTAGAAATGATCATTTCATTAGATCTAACAGAAAAGAGAAATGACTGTGGAAATGGTTTATTCAATGATTCGGATGAGATGAAACTATTTGGAGCAGAATGTAACGAATAGATGCGTGATTGTTCTGCAATCAAAACAGAATGCGTTCTAGACAGTTATCGATTCACAAAGATTATTATTCCCTTTATTAATGAAGTTTGTACATATATGCATATACATTACGATAAGTAGTATATGAATGGATCTACGAAATTCCCCTGGAAGTACATGATTAGTTTTGCTGTTCTTTCCGCTCATTAGGCATGTGTATCCGATTATCTTTTGTCATTTCTGTTAAACACGTGTATCCAGGAAGAGTATTTTCTCCAAAATAACCTCAGTAGCAACAGGGGGTGAATTTGTATTTATTTGATAATTGACTGGTTCTGAGAGAGCTGTTCAAAAAATATTCCCGGTCTTGTAAATGAGGTTTCTGTGATATATGTATCACAGAAACCTCATTCACAAGATCAGGAATATATATATATAGAGAGAGAGAGGGAGAGAGAGCGTAGCACCTTCTAGTGTACTAGTCACTGGATATCTCATCTTAAACAAACCAGGCTTATAAATGTGAAATGGGGCCTTCTAGTCACGAATGTAGTTTTTTATTAATGCTCTTCTTCTACAGTTCGCAAAAAAATTGGAAAAATAACTCCGGGTTTGTTCGCTTGGCCTTAGAAATATAGGAGTGCTTTGTAAAACGAAGCATTACAAGTAAATACAAATGAAACTTGGGAGTTCTGAGCTCGTTTGCAAGGTTTTTTTGGAGTTTCCTCCTGAAGAGGCCGAAAAGACATGCCAAGCAAAGAATGTCGTTTGAAAAATGTTTACGAACATCAGATTCCTAATAAATACCGAGAAGGATAAAAAACTAACAATTATGGACATTCTGATCACCAGAATGGAGAAGAGGGTTCCAAAGATGGGTTTACAGTCAAGCACTCTCTAGGAAAAGAATTTCTGTTTTCACAGGTGACTATTGAAGCTGACGAAAAAGGTCATTTCTCGCAATCAAATTCCGCAGCGCTCAAGCGTAGTGCAGCAGAAATGCAATGAAAGTGAATAAAGAGGGGCATTGTTCAAAGCGCTTTTTCACCCTGATTACAACCACAGCTTCATCAAACGGACCCTGAACCAAGAAGTCAAACAGAGAAAAAAGGAAGAATCAAAAATTAGAAAAGATCTGCCGCAAATAGAGTGTGTTTGAAACGTCATATTGAGATTGTTGAGGTAATCAATATTTGAAGGTATCCGAAAACCGTTGGCCTGTTTGCGGAAAATTCAATCAACGTTAGAGAAAAACAAAAATGAAAGACAGAATGAAGTATGCTGACTGCCCGAAACGCCATGGCGGAAAAACAGAATAATTTTCATCAACAAGGGTTCATGAAATTCAGTCGGAAATTAGGATAGCACGATCCATGTTCGTTTATTTCAATCCATCATGAGCAAGAAGAACACAAATGTCAGTCTGTATCAGTAAAATTAATCGATTGCTGTGGAGAGAAAACATGCCAGGGATCACTAATTTGGCCACTTTGGAGCACAGAGTCGTGTGACCGTAAATTGTGAGCTATGAACTGAATAAACGATGATTCAAGACAGAATAAAATACTGTTATGTGTCACAGTAACCGTGAACTGCGATTGGAAGAAAGAGAATGATAAGTAAAACTACGAAGAGTCAACGTAGATAAGTGGACGAAAAACACCGGGTCGATGCCAACCTCCTCCAGCCTCATGCACTGAAGATATCAGTTTGTTAAAAACAAAATACGCATCTTTGTGTGCAAAAAAGCATCTTCTGAAATTGACAAATTGGAATTGATAAAGTTCAACTATTGAGAACGAATTCATTTTTTTGTTCCCCATTTCGATAATGATTTGGCAGTTTATTGATATACCATCGAGAACAATCAATTTGTTGTACCGTACCGGCAGTTCCGTGGCAGTGTGAGGAATATCTCGTGATGCGCCCGTATATCCAGCTAAGAACTGCTTCTTGACTTCGTCTTCCTCTGTGATCATTATTACTCTTCGGGCACGTGTTACGGAGCAACAGGGTTTTCTAGATAATGAAGACTCGCGTGTCTCCAGGATAGAGTTGGACCTCAGAATATTTTATCTAACATCCAGCAGTGATATCGCCTTGCTGGGCGACTACACAGGTAGTCAGTTACTCTTTGACTTGCTTGGCGATCGAGGTATCCAGTTAAGGTATATGCTTAGTACCCTCGCAATGCCATGTACTTGCATAAGAGTGATAGGCGTCTGAGCCTGAACTCACTCTCTGTGGTGATTAGTTAGCAATAGTCAAGCGATATAATTAATTCGGAAACCAAATTGCAGCTGAAGGTGGTTTCGAGGAAGAGATTGCATCACGAGTAGTAAAAGCTAGAGTGACTGTCGCTGGCCTGCGATGCAGTTGCATTACCCATGACATCCGGTTTCCCTTGGAAATAGTGTGATTGTCACCTAAAGTGATAGTAGTGGGCTCTACGCTTAAAATCACGGGTCTTTACGGACTGAAGATGATGATGAACGCTTTGCATTTAACTAATGTCTGTTTGGGACATCAGATGAGCAATGATGAAGGTCACTGTCTCGTGTTGATTGCTGATGGTCTTTCTCTGAAAGAAGAAATCGCTCTGCGCCGGCACTGAGAGACACCAGTAAGAATAAAAGCCAGTGGTGCATCTCTTGTGTAGTCTGACTGCAGAAATCCCGTGAACCATGAAAGTCAAAACAAGTAAAACAGAAAAAACATCAACATGAACAAGCTGAAACATAAAATTTTTTAATGTATTGTTCTTGTTGTTCTTGTCTTATCTATTTCTCCTCATTTTGGTTCTTTCATTTGCGTCCGAAATCGCTGGTTCCTACTGTCATTATTGTCACGTTGCTACC
>UZAN01040100.1:49848-70526 GCA_900618425.1 Echinostoma caproni | reverse complement strand
ATAAGCAGGAACGGACTACCGCAGCATCTTGAATATGGTAATAAATCTAATCTGCTTATCAGAAGTAGTCCCTAAATGAAAGACTGAAAATCTCCAGAGAGCGCGTCATCGGTTTCGCGATTGTTCCCACTCAACAGGTGTGAGAGTCTAATAATGCTTGTCACTAAAGGGAAGAATACATCAATGCACGTGTAATGAAAAATCAAAACGTCCTCCTGAAACGAAATTTATTTCTCTCTTATCAAATTCAAAACCCAACAATGTATACAATACAAGTTTCCGAAATTTCGCCCGAGAGGGAACTTGTTTCAATCCATGCTGGAATTTTCCATAATTTACGGATTATAAAGCAATAACGATGGCATAAACGCTAAATGTGCACTGTTTTCCGAACCGCAAAAGTATTTTCATAAAGCATTGGTTAGGAACCGCACATTTTGAAAATAATTCCCAAAAGGATTTTTCCAGATGGGAAATTATCAAGTCAGGTACATAGTCCAAAAATATATGGCTTAAGTCAGGAAAAACATTCCTTAATCTTTAAAGGTGCTTACTACAGCCGACTAAATCGTCTATATTAATGAGCGCAATAAAAATGACAAGAAATCTATCAGCGTTTTTCGCGGTGTACTAATGCAATTGGATAATTTTGATATGCATTATTTACTTTTGGCACATGGAAGGCTTTCAAAGATCGATTTTGGCTACCTCGGTAAATTGGGCACAGCTAGTCCTGTATGAAATATTTTCGGATTGATCTGGAAACACAGAATTTCCAAAATCATAGGTGTATCGTTGGATTAAAGCGAGCCTGTTGTCTTTAAAACAGGACTTCACGGACACAATCTACCGGGAAACGCTGAGGGTAAATGTCAAACGGAATGTAAACTGTCGAAAATGGCCATGCAGGCTTAAGGATATAGTTACATATTATGTTTACATCTGGTTAATTGGACGACCCTATCCTGTGAACAACCATTACCGTTCTGGGGAAAAAAACTTGTTCGTGTCGGCAGTTTTTACGCTTTTCCGTCTAACTCCTTTTGCTTCCCCATTCCTGAAAATTGTATCCTTGCGTATTCAATAAAAGGATGTAAAAATGAAAACGGAAAAAAGAAAATGAACATAGGTAAGTGAAATTGCACTATATTTTGCTCTTAATGATGCCGATATGCGCGGCATTGGTGTGTGCATGGATGCAGGTGTGTGTGTGTGCACAAATATAAATATACAACAAACAATCTTGCTGATGGGACAAAAACTGTCAGAAGCTCGATGCCGTTAGCAGCTTTACATGGATCAACCTCCATTTGCTATAATCCAGTTCTTTTCCAGACACAGGAATAAAAAATACCATCACCTGGCTATCTGAGATTGCTGTACATCACAGTCAACAAAGTCGTTCTGTAAAACTCGGTATGGAATAACCGTTTTTCTCATCAGTATTGGCTGAATACTCTCAATTAACAGCATTCAATGGCGATATGACTGTTTGCATCCGGATTTTCCAGAACTTTCCTTTCTATGGATGAAAATATAACCGCCTAATGACCTCACGTTTTCAATTCAGGTAATTAGCTGTCTTCAAAATTGATTTAATAATGACTTAGAGAAGAATGAACGAGCGCGTATGCAACTTCTGGATTTCAAAGTTACAGGATTAGAAATTATTTATAATAAAATAAGAGAATTATTATTTTTCTTTCCATGGTTGTGTTCGGAATTCTTTCTCTTGAGAATACCTTATTCAAACAGTACACAATGGAATCTGCTAAAAATTTATTTGGACAACTTAGCTGCATTCTAACCGTATTCAGGTTTTAACAGTGGAGAATAATTCTGTGTTGTAGTAAGTTCTAATAGTTTTGTTTGCTGCTGCAGCGCATTTCCAAATTTGTTGATTCATTTAACTATTTGCATTTCACGCAGCAATAGTAGTGTTGTAAAGTCATACTAATAGTTGTGAGTAGTATATCTAATGCGAGAACAAGGGGTGATGGGTGAAATTTCACAGCATTTGTGGATGGATTAAAGTACTTTTTATTGTTATTACAGAGAAGACAAAGAGAAAATCGGGCTAATGATCAATGATGAAGAGAAATTCATGAAGATATCAACCATTCTGTTGCCGACTTGAAGTTTCGTTCTGTATACTCCTATTTAGCCCTATACATGGGGATTTTCCAATGAGTATTTTTCCCATTATAGTACTACCTCGTCAAATTACAAACCAGCAGTAGCAGTAGAATCAGAAACCGATAAATAAGGCTATTAAAACCTAAAAGATCTGAGAAAATTACCGCTAACAAGTGATTGCATACTTTCCTTGATGTTTTAACAAAGTGCCAAACTCGAGTCAGTTTCTTGGTTTTCGTGATTTACGTCTATAAATTTCTAATCAAATGGCAATATTAAATTTTTGACAGCGATTGTCAATTTGGTTCGGATGTGTTGTACTCGAATCCGCTGAAGAAGGGGGCATTCATTCTCTCTCCTGCGATAGCCAGCTCCTTACCAGAAGGGGATATTTTTGATTATAACTCGATATTTGGATTATACATATGCTAGAAACACAAATAGTTTACAAGTTGTAAAGTTGCTGGTCCTTCCCTTTTGACCACACTGCCACATTTCTCATTGGTTTTGTTCAAAAATGCAGTTTTAAGCAGAAGAAAGCTGAATCATTTTGAGATCGGTTTAACACAACCATGGCGCTTTGATTCATGGGTATCGAAGTTTATCAGTATTGTCTCAATTGCTTACGGGAAGAAGGTGCTTTAACCATTTTGGAAGTTTTACACATAACTAGCTCATCAGTTCCAGCGTTTACAACCAATAACCATAGACTTTCATGTACCGCTTTTGATTACTGTCTTCTGACAACTTAGTTGGATAAAAGAGCAGAATGAAGATTGGAATCTTGAGAACAATTTCAAGCGGAAGATAGAGAATTCATATGGACTGATCTTGCAAGAATACCGAGTAGATGCATTAACGCCACTGTTTACGACACCCAGCCATATCACTCAGCGTCTCTGACGGTCGGCGACCATGACCTCCGGGTCCTCAGCCAGGCAGTTTAACACTACCTAAAAGTCATTTCGTGTGCGAGAAGCTGGTGATTGACAGAAATAGTGATCGATGCAAAGTTGGAGTGGGCGTTCTCCGGAAGAAACCGCCCAGCAGAAGTTTCAGCTGCGGTTCATGTGCATTTTTATCCGATGCATCCGTGTCAAATAGCAAATCGTAATCACAAATCAAACGCCCATTCAAAAACACGTTCCCAAGTAGTCTGTGCATCTCATGAGGAAAGTGAATCGCTTTGTTTTGACCATCCATTGCTCGCGAAAATCAGGTCAGTTGTCCCTCATCGTAAGATGAACTAAAAGGACTGTGACAAAGCGAATTTCGTTTGCCTCACCGCGTCAGACATAAGTTTTCTGGAAACAGGCGAAGGATTCAAGTTTCTCAATCCACTTGAAAGAAAACTGATCTTTTTAACTGTGAAAAATGCAAAGAGCGTTTTCTTAAAACTGAATTGGCTAAGAGTAGGATAGATAAGTTCGGGAAGAAGCCACAGAGAAGTAGAGAATTAATGTGAAAATGCGTAAATCTTGAAAACGCGGTTCTTTTTTGACGAATTAGCTCGGCAGCTCTCGCATAGTTATTCATTCATGCAGCGCGTGCTCTCCGTCCTCCAATCCACTAATACAAAATTTATCCATCGGGTAGTGATGAAGAAAACGGATTAGTCGAAAAGTGGAGAGTTTGCAAAATGCTTAAAACGCACGTTACCATCACCGAAATCGTTGATTTTGGATGTAATCTGGTTTGAGGATACTATTTTCTACCATTATGGAGGAAATAATAGAAAAAATCAAGTTTATTTGGTACAGTTAAAGTCCCCAAAATTAATGTTTGGTTAATGACGTGTAAAAGGACGATTCTAGTTCCTAACCCTGTTGACCAATAATATCCTTAACCTATCCTCCCCACTGTAGTACACCCAATAATTGATTTAATTGCTATTTGTTGGGTGGGCAGAAAATAACCAAATTTATTAGGTACAAGTTATTATATAGCTTATAATAGAAATCTAACTCTGAGTAACTCTTTCACACATTCTTTCATTGTACCACTACATTAAGGATGTCTTTGGTGATGTTCAAACCCGTGGTGGTTTTACGCATTCAGATTCGTTCGGTGTTCTATCTTTACCATGTTGTTTATAAACATCCACAGGAAAACTGAAATAATTATCTATGGTCAAACTTTCCTGATGAATCCAGGTAGCAGGGCGTGAGTTACTTGACCCTTTAGGAAAAATAAACCAACCAATTGTTATTGAGATCTGTTCGCCGAACATAAAAGAAACAAATTTTCATTTGGTCACCGAGGTCCGAAAGTTCATTATTGCATTAGCTAGTGTTCCAAGCACCGTTCTTTGCTCTCAAAACATCTGTTGATTCACTTTGTTGGACTCATATGAACCTCGCTTGTTCACGGAGATGCTTTTTGCGATGCACTTGTGGCATTTTCTTTCAGTTTGTACCAGGAATTGGGCTGTGGGGTGCAAACAACAGGCTCCAGTCCGTTGTATGAACAAACTGTAACCGGGCCAAATCTGGAGATCTGGGCGGCCGGGGTACACGTTCATCTTTGCCGAGCCAATTTGTGGAAGTGTTTTATCAAGCCAAATTCTCACAGTACCCATGGAATGGTTAACTGCGTCCTGTCGTTTCTCTGTGGCACAGTATATGATTTGAATTCGTTAACCAACCTACTGGGAATATATCGCAAATCAGTACACTTTGTACGATGCCAAAATGTCAGAATATGTCCCAAAAACGTTAACTGCACTAATTTTCCTATTTTAATTACATCTCTCCTAGAGGAACTTACAAAATAAATGAAACTGATCTTTCCGCAAAAGATGGGCATTCTTTGTTTGATGCCAGTTTCAACCCAAGATATTCTTTTCTACGGAATGATAATATCTTATTACTTCAGTGTCTATCTGAATGCCTAACGGTATTAGAAATATTTTCAAAAATCAAACAGCATCGACCTTGTTGCCGAATGTACCTTGCTTAAATGTAAATAAATCAATAATTAAAACTTTGTTATCTCAATGAACCGGGATATATGCACATCGAAACCGTAAATGCAACCCAAACCCAACAGGTTCCCAGGGAGGCTGCTCACCCACGCAAGCAGTGACTAGGAAATACATGTAGACGATTTTTGAATCATTGGGACTGTTGTTGTCCTCTGAAAAGGCCACAGTGAAGCGGCGCATCCCGCTGCACGTACATATGCATTGTACGCGCTCATTGGAAGTGCATCCATCTTCCACATTAACAGCACTGCATCTATTGGCATGCAGTATTGGTGGAATATACGGGATTAGGGGTAGGTTTACAATGCAATTCTGCACAAAGAAAGTTGCCACAGTTCAGGGGTTTATCCGGAGGCACACCTTGTCAAAAATACTACAAGAGCTAGCAGATTACCGGAGTTTGGGTCAGTCTACTGCATTGAGGGACTATTTTTCCGAAGCATTTGAGGTCTTTGATCGATTTGATATTTTGTAAGATATGAAGCATCGATGTAATCAACCCAAAGCGGACGGTTTTCCTTGCCCGATGCACCGACTATCCGGCAGCGTGTGTAAATTGGCCTGTGAGTTGCGATCACGCTTTGCTGTTTGACAGTTTCACCGGATAAAAGTGTAAATGAACAGCATCTGAAGTTTCCACTCATCAATGCTCTTCCGGTCTACTGATTCAACTGTGTATTACTCGACTAGCTTATTAGAGCTAGCTGTTGCAACAATAGAACTTTGCCGAACAAAAATGCTAGCTTCGGCTCTATGTCGTGTTGTTGTTTTTCTTGTTGTTGTTGTTGTTATTGGTGATGGTGAATTTCTTTATGCACCATTCACCTACACAAATGAGTCTGCTCATTCCCTCCTTTGATCGGCATTTCTGTCAGTCCTGATTGATCTTATAATTCGTGCTTTGCTAGGTTGCCAAAAGATAGAGTATACTTTTTCATGGGAACATTACCACTTATTCAAGCTTCTAAGGAGACTTTGACATTCTTATTTCTCATCTCTAATGACTGATTCCACCCAACTGAGCAGTCATATTGAAGTTGGTTCCTTTACTACCGTTTCTTTCGCAATACTTTAGCAAATAAAGTAGTTATTTTAGTGTTGTGCATCTCTGTCTCCTTTCAAAATCACATTAAAAAACATTGATGCGGAGTCAGTTTTGTTTAGAAGTATTTAAATCAATTTTTCCCTCGGCTCAATTAAAGTTCATCGAATAACAACAAAAACTGAATCCTATCTGTAAAACTTAAAGTTCCGATTCAGATATGATTGCATCACCTAGGGAAACCGATGGCGTGGCATTCCTTCGAACTGTTAGATTACAAGTAATTTGGTAGTGGAGTCAGCAGATAAATCAACTCAATTAGTGTAATTGCTACTCATTATAGCTATTATTGACAAATTCAACGGACAAATCCCCTTTGTTCAGTAGGCTGAACGACTTCATTGTTAACCGGTGTATATTCTCGTTCAGGAACAAGCAGTTATAACACAGTACAGTCTAACAAGAGGACGGTAAATTGAGAAAACCATGTGATGTACTGACTGAGCCAATAATCGGCACACAAAGTCGGACTCAAAGGAAGAAGGCAAAGCGCTGCATTTTTATTTACAATACAAAAAACAGTAAATTGAATGTAAGTTCAGGACAACATTAAAAACTATATGCCCCATTTGTAGGATTAGATTAGAAAGGAACTCCAATGGCTTCGGTCTTGAAAGGCTAAAATAATGCGAGTCATTTTAAGCCTTCATCAAATGAAAGGTTCGTTTTCCCGTCGAAAGGCATTTCAGAGTATTGCTAATTACCTTTGGAAATTTCCCAGGGGAATTGTTGTCCCACGAAAGATCTCTTACTTGTTCCTCATTTTGCTCAGATGACTAAATGAGAACAATAACATAAGAAGGGAAACAGGGAAACACCTTGCGAAACCTGATTTGAGCCGTTGATTACAAAATCAGTTGTATCACTAAATTCAAAAACACGTCTCGTGTCTGATCAACCCAAGATTAATAATACACGTTTCAAGCTGTAGACATCACTGATAGAGAATCCATGAGGAACATAATCAGTGGATAAAATCTCTGTATGCATGATGAGTATTTCTTTAGTTTCCGATTGAAACTATAGTTTCGGTGAACTGTGATTTTGGTAATCTAATTCGATGGATACATCATTTACACAGAGTGGATGCCACCAAAGTACTTAGAAGTAGAGAACTTCTTCCAAACTCGTTATATTTTGCTCCTTTGGTGAACTTGTTGAATAGCAATATATCTGCTTTTATGATTATAGAAAAAAGTGAAGCTTGGCAAGGCTCAGATAAAATTCAGAGAAATCATTTTTCAGGCGCCAAAAGCGTGAGTATGGATTGTTCAAATAATGGTTCAACTAATGAAGGCGTCAATAACTTACAGGAAATCTGTTGACTATATGCACAAACCGAGTACAGAAAACTATGTGCTTTATCCGTGAACTCTTGACCAAGGAGGTGATCGCAGTGCACATAACTGCATATTTTTTAACATGGTGGCCAAGTGGTTAGGTCATCAACTAGTGACCTGGGTGTCCCGGGTTCAAACCGCTCCACCGCCGCCCATCTTCCCTGTATATGTACTTTCCCCAGGCAGCCTTTGTATGGCCGCAGCCCTCTTCCTGAAAGTTGATTGTACATTTGTACATTCAATAAACAGAAAAAGAAAGCAAAAAGACATTTCATTTTTATTCCATTAAAGCAGCCGTTTTGTGTGTGTTCATAACAGTGTGGTACGGAAACAAGGACGGGCCATTCCTAGATAATTTGCCTAGCTTAAATGAAGTGATAACATTACCGATGACCGCGGTCACCGGGGGGAAAATCCCGGTGTACGGGGGAATTGCTTGTGGCAAGCTTACTCAAGTGTTCCGTATGTTAAACCAGATAACGCTTGTCAAACGGTCATTTTCATGCTTTCCGATTTGTCTGGCAAGCTGAAAAGGAGACGAGTATGGGTAAGCATCGACACACTTGAAGTATTATCGAGGTAGTTGTCAAAAAATTAATTGAATCCTTAGTGATATTGCATCTCACGCCAAACTCAAAACTACATCCTATGTGCTTTCAAGTCCACGAATGCCACATTGAATGGAGTGTATCTTTTCCATTACCTTGCGTATTAGGTAATTAAAAGATAGAATATAATAAACTAGATGAATTATTTGGACAATTTAGAATAAAACTAAAGGAGCTGTTAAAATGATAAAGAAAAGTCAAAATACACAACGGTTAGACCAACACGAGGCTATTTATCAAAACATTGGTACTCAAACAATGAAATGACTATCAGAGAGTTGCAGTTAGACACACACATTTTGGAAGCACTTCTTTAAAATCGGTTAGCTTTTGGACGCATCAACGAGGAACGACAGAGCCTTTGCTTTGTGTTTAATTTGTAGGGGAAAAACCGGTATTGTGGAAGTTTTGAAGTCTCATGAGAATTTGTTCCAAGCAACAATCACAGCTTTCCTCTTCGCTGAACACTATTTGTATAACCTCTCTGCATAATGCAAGAGCATATTTTGTCAAAATGAAAGGAAGCAATTTGACTTGTACTTCAAAATGTGAGCTGACAGTTGTCTTCAATAACTGTGACAACAATTCTGAACAACTCTGTTTGTATGAAAAGCCATTGGCAGCCAAGCCGGTGCAGAAACAGCGCAAAAGTATTTAAACTGCGTGCATTCTTTCATGTATCAAACATTTTCGAACATCCTGTAAACAACAGCACACATACAGGTTGCGAAGTCTATCATTCTGGTCCAAAGGACTAGTTTTAATCTAATGTTGTTACACTTTTCGATGAACAGAAAAAAACCCATTTGGAGTAATAAGGAGATATACATGACACTCGATTCAGTAACCAATTTTGTAACATCCTATCCTGGCCTACTCCTCACCTGAAATTATTTTCTAATCGCGCTCTTCCTCCAATTGTGCCTGAAAATCTTCCTACTTCAGTTGCAGTACTGATCTAATCCCGTAGAAAAATTCTGCTTCTCAATCAGTTACCGATTATTGGAGACAAGTCGTCATCCAATTCGTTTGGAACTAAGCGTCAGGAAATTCGCTTCCGTTCGGTCGCCATCAAACCCATTTTAACTTTCACTTAAAACGACCTATTTTAATTCTCATTTTCATTTGTTGCTATTTCTAAGTGACCATAAATAAATGAGTGAAGTTCAACAAAATACTACCACGGTGTTTAAATCTGTCACTAATCCTGAGGTATAGCGGATGTACAACCGGTTATGTATAAATGATACGTTGAAAATCGCTGAAGTGAAACACTAGGAAAATCGAAACATTTCATGAAAATGCCTTTTTAATTGTTTAGCTGGTTTGCGTTTTCAAACCATTATTCATTAACAACTTGCATTACTAGAATTACGTATACATGGATGTGAATAATGCATATTTAGTTTCATTAAAAAGACGTTTAACGAAATACTCAGTCGTCAATCTTCTCAAAGTTTGCACCCGTTTCTCACAAAGTAAAACCATTAATTTTCAGGACATGAAAACTTTCTTGTTTAATTCGTGCTCTTCAATGTAGTCAGTTGATTATAATTATATATATATATATTATATTATAATTATATATATAGTGATACATGTGGAGAAAAATTCGTTGGCAACCTGGAAGAATTTCTGATCATGCATTGGAATTTCCTTTCATAGATGCATTTCATACAATGCTCTCCTTCTTGTGTGTGGTTAGTTGAATTAGTGGTTTTCGATTAACTTGGGAATATTCGCTTTCGTTGACTAGTACAATTTTCGTATCAGCCGCGCCGCAACCACCGCAACCACCACAGTCACCACCAAAACCAACACCAACAGCACCACATCTATTTCATAGTCGGATGCATGCAGTCACGAAGTGTGTTACAGCATTTTATTTGAAATACCCCAGACACTTGAAATCGGGTTGGGGTCTGACCGGCATGCGCACCACGCCATCACTTGAATACGTGAACTTCTCATACCACAGTGAACTTTTATCATTAATCCGTCGGCTGAAATACTGTTTGCGTTTACCTAAATCGTGCGGAAAATCTTTACGCACGAATTTAAATTTATTATGTACCCCGGAACGGCACGCATTTTGATTTATCTGAAAGTCTAACTGGACCGTCAGCCCATAATAAACATCCTTATGTGAAGTATTGTGTGCGCCAATCACCCTTTAGCCTTCCTGTGTGTAATCTACGATACGTCCTCCGATGTTCAATGCACTCTTTGGGATCATCAAATGCAATGTGACATTTCATTTCTGAACTATGACTTACGTAAGTGGAATTGTTTTTGAATTGTTGCAGCTTACGGACATGTTTATCTGTAGGAATATTGCTGACATAGATATCCAATCAAAAAGCTGTCGATTTTATATCAATTATCAGTACAGGAACTTTCTATCATCTGCGCACTCAAATGGTACATGCCATTTTTGGGGTATATATGAAAGTTGGCAGTAGATCTAGGTTGTGATTCTGTTTTGTTCTGTCAGGCCAGCCTTTTGCCGGTGAGCCGGTCCACTTGATTTTGATTGACCTCCATTTGGTTCGCTCTGCCGGAACTTGAGCAAGCCAGATTATTCACTACCGCGTTGGCTGATTGCGAGTGGCACTTCTCGGGGGTATTTATGACCTTAGCATGAGCAGGAGGAGGTAGTGACCGTAATCCTGGGGTATAGTGGCGATACGTTTACTTTCGTCTGTCTTGGATAATTCCTGCTCTCCGAGCCGCTGCAAACACCATCATTTGTAAAAGCTGTCTTCCAGTTGCGGTGGCGGGGTGGAGATAATGGTTGACTGATCGTTAAGGTCATGCAGGTACCGGGTCGATTAGAAGCGTGTTCAGATCAATGGCGCATTCATTAATTCGTTTGATTTATATGAAACAAGTATTTGGTTGTTACAAAAGAATAAATTGAAACATATGAACCCGGAATAAAACTAGTCGCCAAGAAGGATCAAAAATCTATGAAAACAAAATGAAAAGGTGACAGTTAAATATGGTCCTGCAGCGGGGGAGGGGGGATTTAAGCGGTCATAAAACCTAGGCGAATGTACCTAAAATTGTTGTCCGTAGTCCAGGTCCTGACAAGGAACGGAAGCAGTACATAAAGTTGACGACAAGAACGCCATTGTCATCCAGTGCGGTTTGTCAGTCAAAATGCCATGTTTTTTACCGCCCTATACCAGTTGCAGCAAAAACTACCGTGCTATAAATCACGTAAGCTGCGTTATGCTTTCCCTAACTCTCTTGAGGGTTTATCCCGGTAAACAATTTTTTTAGTTTCATACCCAGCAAAATCAACCGCTTTTTTCACTGGTTTATCTTGTGCTGTGAATTATATCAATTTTCTTAGTAAAAGTGATTGTCTTTCAGAGCGCTTGATATTGCTGGAAAAGTTTATGTTTATTCCATGCCTCGGCTACGGATGGTAACCATTCTCCAGAGCAGATTAAAACCATTTTCATTATCCAAGAAACCCCACACTTATGGGACCTATTTCGAATACAGCTCAAGAGAGTGTACTTCAAATTCCAGAATATGCTCATTTGGACATGAGAACACATAAGCACTCATGAGCATTTGATTCGAACAATTGAATTCATTCATCATTTTGATCGAGTGAAAAATTCATAAGAACTACTCAATCATGGTTGGACTAGCCTAGGACTATATATAGAGCAAAACAATCCCGCTCGTACGTGCAGAAGACGAAGAAAGACCAAAAAGTGTCAAAAGTACCGTCCTCAGACAACTGTCTTTTTCCTTTGAATTCCACGAAAGTCATACCTTTAGGCTTAAGTCGGGGTTTTGAAGGCGATTTGAACTACAAGCTGTCGTTGCATTATGTGTCTTACTCACGATTCTATTACATCGATAAATGAGCACATATCGGTTTTTCAGGGAACATTTGACATACTGGTTTGGATTTCATCTGACCTTTATCCACCGGCTCAAACACCTAAGTTGAAAATTTTGAGTGCATACAGTCGGATTTAGTTTACCAGGATAAGTTTTCGATAGTGATGCATGCAATTTTTCCCCGTGTACTAACCCCCACTCCCATCTCACCCCTGCTTCGCGGCCGAAAATAGGTTTTTCAAGTGCCCACGCATGTAACTGGTTTCTCAGGTCATGTCCGCATCGAAGAACACGCACCAGTTAGCCGGCTCCTAAGATGTAGTATCCCACTGCGTTACTAATTAGATTGGAGTGGTTGGCACACCGGACTCCACTCACGTTATCCATTCGAATCACCCGGGAACAGACATGAACGCGCGCGCACACAAACGCACGCACAGAGTAGCATTAAACTGGTTACAAACAAAAACTCGGCCGATTACCGAACCATGCGGAACGTTGACCACAAGATTCTTATCGTCTGCGATTTGATAGGAGATTGTGTATTGGGCATCATCGTCAAAAGAGCCACATGGTAGCATGGAAATCAGCACTCTCATGAACACAACATCATCATTATGATTATTATTATCTCCCGCTGTACGGTGGTCCTATTGGGGACTAGTGGTGAGACACAACCCCGTAGTGTGCGCGCATAGAACGGCAATAATTGGATTTCCAATCTAACCGACCAGAATGATTGATTAGCTCTGTCGCGCTCGATTCTGTCGAATGCGTCTTGTCAGGACGACGACGATGATTTTGTAACCCAGTGAACGAGACCAACTACAATCAACATCATCGGCACCACCACCATCACCACCACTATCTCACATTGAGCTACGAGACGCGATTGCGTCCTCGACCAACTTAGTCTGTCCAGATACATCCCTGAGGGTATTGTTCCGAACGAAAAATGCAGATGTGTGTGTATGTGCGTGCGTTTGCGTGTGTGTCAAGCGCAGGCGTGACGTAGAGAGCACGCGCATAAAGAAGTGGCAAGAGTCTAGAGTTAGTTGCGGGGGGATGGGACGGAGTAGGAAAGGAAGCCACACAAAGGGGAACAGGAAACAGAAATTGTGTCCGTGTGACTCATATCGAGCCCGATTGGGGCATGAAGGGTTGAAATATGCGGATCCAAGTGAACAACAAGGATGAGTGTGCACGCACTGGCGCTATTTGATTGAAGAACGAACACATAATAGGAATGTCGGATGCAATCACATGACTTAAACTTACTATGTTTATCCGATGTGGAAATAAACTTCACAAAATAGTGAATTGTTTGGGATAATTGAAACCTTGTTGTTATTTCTCAAAATACCGGTCAGTGAAGGTCAAAATAGGTTCACTAAAGAGAATGTTCCCCGATTAACTAGGAGGAAGAGAACTATTCTCTTTTGGTTCTTCTCTCCATGGGAAAAACGGTCGGTATTTTCTGATTTAGAGTTTCAACTGTCCTTAATTTCTATTGATGTCCAGGAGGAAGCGAATAGCCACTTGAGCAAACGGGTCAACGGATGTTCTGTCAGTGCAACGATTCCGTGCCTTGTTCGATCAAATGCATTCATGGAACTTCTTGACCTTGTGAATAAGACTTCATACATCTCCACCAACAGTCCTCTGGTTTTGTGTTTTCTGCCAGTTGATTGAACAAGCACAAGGATAGATTCGTGCCACTAAATAATCAACCCAACCTCCACCAATGTCATCAGGTCAAACTCCGATGAATGCTGTTTGCATGCCGTTCGTTTTAGAGGTAATTTAAAGTTGAGCTTTTCACACGCCAGCAATCAACTCTTCTAATTTTCCCCTACTTTTTGAGATCCGACAAATTAGTTTTTGGTTATTTGTATTAATCTCCTGCGCATCAAACTCCAGTTCCTAGGCCATTGTATTAGCTGACTAAAATGGTTCGGAGTTGGCAAACATTATTAGCAGACAGATAAACACCGCTTATTTGTTGATATGTTTTTGCATGGACCCATATAATGGAATAATGAGAAGTCGATGTTACATGATGCACCGGAGATCCTTCCAGGTGACTTTGAAAAGAACTAAAGAGTCTACAGGTCTATAAGTTCCTGAGATATGGTGAGTAATGGAGTCATACCGCACTACCCCTGATAACCGCATTGCGTAGTTCAGCAGAAGGAGTATTAAATGCACTTCCTCCCGGAAGTTATATTCTCACACACGATGCAAATTCTCGGGTTTTCCGGTATGCACAGTGTATTGTACTCCATCGCTATATTTAGTTATGGCCAGCAAGACCTGAAACGCCCTAATTAATATACTTCACCACGATTAGATACATTATTCAAAGCTTTACTCCACCATACGAACAAAGTCGTCAACATAATAGCGCAGGTAGAAATTGTGTGGTGGCGATCAAGGTATGCTTTAGCATGCTAAGAAGCACTGTACAGCTGTTTTGAATTTGTTGGATTTCATCGCCAGTGCCAAACCGCCGACTCAATGGGAGATCGCGAACTCCGATTAACTGAGTATCATTCTTTCTTTTTACACTTGTCTCATGTTCGTTCGACAATCGGGTAGATGAATTCGAACTGCTGATGAAAAGAAATCGGGTCAAAGAAACTATGCACCGCTTTGGTTTATGCTGCGTTTGATCTGTACACGACGAAATTAGTTGTATAACCAGGCTGAATCCATCACTACTATTGTGAAAATCATATCTGTCATTGTAGAATGACACTTGTCCTGTTATTCTGCCCTAAATATCACCGAACATCATTACTCCCTTTTGTTCGTTCAAACTAATCGGGCGGTTGTGATCAGGTGGTCAAGGTCGTCGAACTCCCGGGTTGAAACAGCTCTACTGCTGCCCATCTCTTAACAATTTCTGTATTTTCCCAGAAAGCCTTTGTATGACCGTGACCTCGTTCCTGAAATTTGGCTGTCCGTCTTTGCATTCAACAAAAAAACGGAGTCAAAAGACATTTTTCATATTGCGCATAAAACTTCTGCTAATACCCCTTCCATTCTTACTCTAGAGGCATTACTCTTGAGGAGTCATGAAGTAATAACTCTCCTTCCACTTTAGCTCCATACTTAAATATTGCCCAGTTATATACGAATCAAATGTCTGTAATAGGTTGAAGCCTTATATTGTTCAAATAAATATCTTTCAATCAGGTCGGACCCTAAGCAATCGGCAAGGTTCTCAAATAGTTAGCCAGACTGCATGCAGTAATCGGTGGCCCGCTGGTAAGGTTACTAAGTTATCACCCCATAGGATGTGTTCGATTCCCACCACCACCACCACCCAACCTTCCTCATTGTGTGTTATATGGCAACCCTTTGATTGGCCAATTCCCCCTTCACGAAACTTGTATCGCTACGTATTCAATAAAAAGAATTACAAATGAAGAAGAAAACAGAACTACGTTTTGAGTGTAATCATGTCGTAGTCGATCGATATTTGTAATATAGTCACTCCTAATAATTATCCGGCCAAAGGCAACTCTACCATCATGGGCGGTGGTGGCCCGGTGGTAACGTTACCAAGTATCACTTCGGAAGACGTGTCTTCAAATCCCACCACCACCGCCTGTCTTCCCTCATTATGTGTGTTGCATGGCAGCCCTTTAATCGGCCGCTACCTGAAAATTTATATCTTTGTATACTCAATAAAAGGAAGTAAAATCGAAATGAAAAAACAAAAATGAAATGAATATCACCATAGATAATGGAATGGTTGTCAGCGCTATGTTTAGCCGATATACACACTGATTTATCGCATTCACCAGTGGGAATTCGGAGTTACCCGTAAAATCGATGTGGATATAAACAAATTTTCCTGTCGTCTGCTCCGTCTTTTGTGATGTGGCTTAGATCAAAAGTGCTTTATCTCGGTTACATATTTGTTTGTTACATGCCCCGTTTAAGAGAACAATCAACAGTAGAGTGAATCCGATTTTAGCGGCCTGAAGGCCGTTCAATTCCATTCATTAGCTCTACTCACTGTCTTTTATTCAGGATAGTCTTTCGTGCGTAATCCTACTTCCTCGTCTACTAGATTAGTCTGAATAGGACAGAAGTACTGAAATTAATAAATTTCACCAAAGGGATTTTTGTTTTATCGGAAAAAACATTAGTCCCGTTTGAAGACCTTACTTACTACCTCTTAACTTGAGTGGAAGCTGAATGATTTTTTCTGCCAATCGTACACTCTGGTCAGGGTACTCATGCTTGCATCACTAAACAATCCAGTGGTCTGGATCTGCTTCAGAAACACGTCAACTAGAATGGACTGTGCCACCACCCGGACTGATATGATGTTTCTTCCGTGGGACCAGAGTGTGAGAACTCCGTAAACTGATTTTCGTAAATTTAAAAGGGTATTTGTATGATGAGTTCTACTGTGGTTCCCTAGTATTATTCCCACAAGCCAAAGTCTTTGTGTCAAATAAATCTTTGAAGCTGCTTTTGCTTACCTAGACTTCATCTTCAGCACGGTATTGTGAGTTGCTTACCTATTATGTTTCAAAGTTCTGAATAGCATGTTCTTGTCGACTATGCCGTACATATGATATCATCCACAGCTCTTTTATTCTTAACGTGGGTAATACAAATTGTAGACAACAATGAGAAGTACAATTTTGGGGAAATACACTTCTGTCTCATTATTCAAAATTACTGTATACGTGACATTTTCCACAGTTTCAAAAGTTTATTGGGTGAAACAAATTGTTTCACGTGAGCTTGACGAGTGGCCGGTGACATTGTCAAGCAACTGGTTTGAACGACTGAACTAATTGGTGCAGACCTGCCCATGTAAGTAGTGCTACCGTATTGCTTTACAATTTCTCCATTTTACTTCCTCTGTAACATATATATGATATGTGTGACAGTTCAGTAATTAGATTGCGCTACTGGATGGAGTACAGACGCTTTTGGCATGCAGAACGGAAAAGTGGTTGGACTGTGATTTACTGCAGACACTGGACGCTTCTCCACGAGTCGCCTGTGTACTGTTGGGAAACGAAAGTGAGAGGGTAGACATCATAAATCTTTAGTGGACTGCTCCCCTACCCACCCCAAATGCCCCCCTCAAAGAGCCTTATTTTAAGCATAGAATCAGGTCTGACCTTGTCATTGTCACCGATTTGTGTATATGGGCTGTTTGTAGTAAATGGGTATAGTTTATTACTGCCAATAAAAATGTTGAAAAGGCGTTACGAATATTTGTGAAGTAAATGTTAACACAATTTTCTAATTTACGATACCTTCCTGTTCACTATGGTTTGGCCTGGAAGTAATTACCATATAGATCATTGTTCGTTATTCGACAAATACTAATTCGAAGCTGAGGTAATTTGACCAATTTTTGGTTTATCGATCAGGGCCGTTACTCCGAGACAATTGTCAAGCACGTCAATGATTGTGGAAATCCCAGCCCATTGGTGGACATGTCAGTTGAATTTCTTCGCTTCACTTTAGTCAAGTGGTTGCTCTTTGACTACTATTTTAGAAAAAAGGGAATTATTTTTCTTTCTCCATTGAGGCTTCTGCAGCATGCATTATACTCTCAAGCGGTTAGGGTGACGTTTTTCAGTCAGTCTTCCTTAATTTACCGATAATTCATTTATTCTGTTCTATTTATTAATCCGAGTGTGTCCGTTTACCACACCATGACCAATAAATTCTCATCAATCAATACTACAATCTACCTGCAATGTCGAGATTCGAATTACCGCATCACAGAGAAGTACTTTACCAACAGAATATTGGTAATCTTCGAACCGTGTTTTTGAGGACCTATTCGAGTATTACGTTTGTCAAATTGAGCATATAGTCTTTGAAGAAATTCTTTCCCATAACTTTCTGTTCACCTCTTTCCTTGTTGCACCATCGATCATTTTATTTCCAAAAAACGCTTATTTCGTCACAATTCTGATTAGATAACTCAGAGACATGGGTTTGCACAGTATATCCTTGGTCATTTCCCTGGATACCGCATACCGCAGTCAAAGCGGTTTTCATAGTCAGTGAGCTAATGACTGTGAGATGAAGATAAGACCACTAATCACATCGAACAACTCGACACAACAACACAAAGGAAAGATGAAAGAGGGCAGGGGTCATTCGACACGTAAAAGCTAATATGATTAGCCATTAACGTTAGTTGCATAGCTCGAATCTAAGAGTATGAATGGCTGGAGCTTCGACAAGTTTCATTAACTTTGTGTTTGTTATGTTACGGACGGCCTGCAATGCGTTGTTTCGAGCGACAACATGTTTCTGTACCAGTAAGTGTTTTGTTATTGAAGATCTAAGTCTTTACTGATCATTCGATGACATAACGAGCTTCGTCCCCAGGCGATGCAAAATTGATCTATTCTGCACACTATTTTATCGCGCTCAGGAAGTATGCAATGAGTACTCTTTAAACAGCAAAAGGGATCTCTTAAAATAAAGAAGTAGATGCAAATGGATATCCCATTGCATTCATCGCCAAACAATGTAAAGTAAAACCAAAAGTAGAAAGTAGTGAATAAGTCAGTAAGCGGTGGACCTCTGTCATCAAGCAGGTTTATTTCGCAGTTGACCCAGTCCGTGTTGTCATTGCCAACCTTGAATGCCCGACCATCTATATAGACAGGACAGAGGCAGTTACGTTACCGAGTAGTCGGCAGACATCTCGATGTGGCTTAAGAAAGCAATAACCGACAAGATTTTAACCGTTACACAGGTCTTCGGTAAAACAACACTTATTCGAACGAAAGCATGTCTCTCCAACCTACGCATTTCAAGTCGTCTACAACATAAAAAGCACATTGTTACTGAAACTTGCCGAGGCTTTAGCCATTCATACTCTTAGGAGTAAATCCGATCTATGCAAACAACCTGAGTAGGTAATCAAATTAGCTTTCCCTTGATGACTGATCCTAACCTTCCATTTCTCGTCTTTTCTTTATGTTTTTATGTCGTGTTGTGATTAGTTGTTCTGTCTTCTTCTCACACTTATCCTCGCCTTGACTATAAAAATCACTTTTACTGCAGTATGCATGTGTAGAGATGTGGTGAAATTTTGATTCCGGCAACAACTTTTCTCAATAACTCATTAGTCGGGGACTGTTTTGAGTTTTCGAACAATGAGAAACTTTGGGATGTACAGATCGCTCGTGTCTCAATGTTATTTATTGCTACTAAGACCCACTTAAGCGTTTACATATATAAGGCGGTCATAGTACAGACATCTGATTGGCCGAATACGGCTGAGTTTATAACGATGACAGTGAGCAAATGGAGCAAGCGAATGCGATAAGTTAGGGTAGTCAATGCTGGAGTCTTGGAGGGGCAAGAAGACAAGAGCCAAGTGAAAAACGGTAACGAGATCGGCAGATTAAAATGGTGATGAAGGCTGTGAGCTAAGACGTGAGAGTATGACGAATTTACGTATCGTACACTAGCGAGTACATGCCAGGCCTAACAAGTGATGTATTCTGGAAGGGGCAGTGGAGAGAAAAAGGACGGATTGCTAAGATTGCGGCAGATGGCAGTGGGTGGTGTGTGAGGGAGTTGAAGATGGCTGATGCGCTGCTTTATGTACAATCAATCAGCTGTCTAGGCCGGGTAACAATAGTCAGCCAGCCATTTTTGCTTGTATAACAATGGATTGAAAATGCGAATTGTAATCACCTCGGACGGCGTTAAAATGCATCTTTTTTATTTTTTTGGAATATCTCCGGGATATGGTCCGAATAGTTGTGAAGGCATCTAATTTGTTCACAACATGCTAGCTATCGACGAGACATCTAAGAACCGAGCTGCGAATGCACCTAAGTGTTCTTCTACTCACTGGGGATTGAACTACTGAACAATGCCCGTTCATGTGCCTCATATGAATACAAAACTTCTAATGATGCACGGAAAAAGTTGTTAATTTGTCTCTCCATGAATCCCGTGATGTTATGGCCGATAAATTCTTGATGTTTTCACTGCTAATGGTTATGAATCACATTTTCACTCGCACAGAAGCAAACGAAATCGACATATACACACAATGATTTATCTCACTTGCAACCCATTGCCGATAATGTCCCATATACCGTAAGCTTCTATTCATCACATCACCTATTTACTGTAAAGGACAATGAATAATGTATGCTCTTTGAGGATTGGGAATTATCATCCGCGTATTTCAACTTCTATGTTCAACTGCTAGTCTTCTTTCGGCAACCTACGGATAGCGGTTTGAAGTTTTCATTCTATCCAAGGTGATTGAAATGCGCGGTCGGAAACCAGATTGTTTTGTTTGATCAGCAGAATAGATGAGATACAAGTAGATTCGGGACAATAGCTTCCCGTTCTGCATCAATGACGATTTTTTCAATTTACAAAACTGACAAAGAACACTCAGATTTGTAGGGTGATTACGGCGTTGCGAACGTTTCAAAATGGTTTGAAAAAGCGGAGGTGTTCACTTGTATCCACTCTATCTTTGTATGATTGATCTGGTCCCCGTGTGTGAAAATGCTGCGCGGAGGTGACAGTCTTTTCATCGCATTCTGAGATAGGTTCCGTGAAAGAGTTTGCACCTGTATCTGTCCCCCAGAATGGGGCGACCCTGGAAGGGA
>UZAN01040100.1:23604-40004 GCA_900618425.1 Echinostoma caproni | reverse complement strand
AGTATTGGAGAGTTTGGCACATGTTTTTGTGATACCCATTGCAATCGAGTCTATTCTCTTTCCCCAGATGCATATATTTTATGCAAAAGGTTCCTTTTATCATTGTCATGAGAGCATCATGATCACAGTATGTGTTGAATTCAACTATTACGTGAAAATCTCATCAACTGTGTACATACATTCATATTACGTTTGGTTAAAAGAGTGACAGGTTTGGGGACAGATGAACACACATGGGGACGAGAAATCAATCAATACAGAGGTCATAGGTCACTGATTAGTACCGGTGTGAGCATTAGGACAGGGAGCATACAGATTGGAGGGAGATGGACAGTGACACCTACCAAGGCAGCGCAAGAATGGCCATGAACTCGATCTGTTTACCCAAATCGGGCTTGTAAAGCCAGATCGCAGCTAGCTNAGCAAACCGCAGTAGACGGCTACCCTTCTGGTGAATCAAGACACAAAATAGGTTCCTAGGTTCGACATTTTCTTTGCCATTTAGTATATGACGGGCGATTGAACTGGACGGAAACTTGGATCCCTTAGATACCAAATTCTTTGGTGCTCACTCTGCTATCCTTTTAGATAATCGTCTCTCATTTCTTCTGACGCACTTCATATCGCAAGTACATTTAAATAGCTAAACACAGGAGGATTTAACTGAAGGGTCGGGTCTGTCCAGCTTGGATTCAGTGGTCATTCACTCCGTTTCGTGCAGTATTATAAGGGAGGCAACATTATGCGTTCTTTCAATCGCTTGTTTCAACCAGCGCTGTATACACCTACCATTTTGATCACCATTAAACGGGATCATGATAAACACAATTTTTTTGCAAACAGTGTCTTTCTGCTCGGATTTCTTCGACGACGCTCCATATTTTGTCCAGGGTATAATTTTTGTGTAGTACCATGGGAACGTAGCAAAAGAACTCTAATATTTCACTGCAGCAGATTACACTGGCTCTAATGAACAAAATGTGCACCTACGATCGTGTGTATTGTATTGAACATATACTTTCCCACCCAGGTCGGCATGTGTTATACAGATATTAGGAGAGATCTATACTCTTTTTTTCAACAATTTGGCGTCCAGGAACTGCAAAGAAGAATCGGATTTGTGTTTCATCGTTAATTTAATAACCCTATGTGAAGGTTTGAGTTTTTTAAGCATTATTTGTGCTTGTGCGCTATCATTCAGTACGAAAATTATGCCATCCAAGTAACTGCTGTAGAAGTGTGTGTTCTATGTGTGACCTACGGTATGACCTTTAGCCTTCTTATAGATTGATTTCTTTTCACTATGTGTGTTCACTTGTCCCCAAACCTGTCACTCTTTTAACCAAACGTAGTATGAATGTATGTACACAGTTGATGAGATTACCATGTAATAGTTGCATTCAACACATCCTGTGATCATGATGCTTCTTCTTGCACTCATGAACGTATATGCGTGCTTGGTGTCGCAGTTTCATCGAGCAACATAAAAGAGGAAGATTATGAACTAAACTAGGTGCCCATTTGTTAAACAAGTGTTTGTGAGAAATGAGCAGTTCTTTATTCGGAGCTCGGTGGAATTGACGGAAACGGATGACGCAAATTCCGATTTCAGTGACACTGATTTGAGGCTGTCCTTTCGCAGTCAGCATACAACAGTTGTCATAATTCAATAGATTATCACTCGTTCATCGATAGCTGTGTATGTGACCGTTGGACAAAAAAGGAATCAGGACATGGTTGAGGGGAACTCTGCGTGACAGCTTGTCAACCGTGACGGAAGAACTTTTTTTCATAGTGTCAGGAACCCCTAAAACGTATTCAGGATATGTTGACTTAAAATACTGTTGAAATGGAACAGTGTGACAAGATAGAAACACACGATAGGTATACGGAAACAATACGCAATTTGGATAAAAGTATTTCGAAAGTAAATTCTATTGTATGGTTAATTAAAATGTACCGGTCAGGATTTAAATAGGATGGATACAATTGTTTCCTAAAAGAATGTAAGAGTAAATGTTAAAAAAAACTCTGGATCCATAACCAGAAATGCATCCCACCTAAATCCATTTTATTAGGTAGGAATTTACAATTGAATTTAATCCAGTGACCATAGAGTTGAAATATTGCAAGGTCTTACCTTTTGTCTGAACACTCCCACACAGTGCATTTCAAACAAAACAACTGAGTGGAAAACAAGCTCCTTTTTAGTGCTACGTATTCATGCCATTGCACGTCACTAAATAGGAATAAAATTGTCTTCAGAACATAAAATATAGATAAAAGTCATATCTCAGATTACTAGAATTGATTTCCCCCCAGGACCGGAAATCGGATTCACGATTTTCTCTCTCTCGTCCGATCATCGAGATTACTCGGGGTACGTTATATGGAGTTGCCGGTGGGGGAGTACGGAAGCTGAACCACCTGCACAAATTGTTTTTGGGTACACAAGGGGGTGGGGGAGATTTGTGCAAACGAATTCCCACCGCTTCTGTTGTCGCCAGCGAACCTGCCTTTTTAATCGTCCAGCAGTTTTATGCTTACCTTTTGGTTCTGTCCAGGCGATTCGAAGCTCACGCGAGTGCAGTGGTAGTATAATAACCTTATGGAACACCAAATTCAAACGGTAATGCTTTATACTCCACGCTATAACTAAGGTTAATCTCTAGCTAACTAGAATGAATACATCGACACGAGATAACGATAAATGAAAAAAAAACTTTTCTTTTAAAAATCTGTGACATAATATTGTCATTACAGGAAATAACTCTCAAGACAATAAATACAAGATGGCGATAAAAATTCACGGAACAGTAACATACCACAATGTGGCTGATAAACGGATCGAAAAACACTCGATGTGTCTGAAAATTAGGATAGCTCGGAAATAATAAGTAAAACCGCTTTATGAAGCCATGATCTAACACCATGTTTTATTGAGTTTGAGAAACCATTTGCGCGCCTAATTAATTTGCAATTCACGATTGTTTGTTTTTACAAATGGAGACAAATATCAGTAAAATAGTTTCAGGTATATATTATAAGAAGTGACCAGTATGATACGGCTATTTGCAATACTTTACTTCTCACATTTTGTCCACTACGGCAAAGCAGGCACACTGAAGGCTAACGGATGGATTTCATGCTTTTAACCTTTACGGATCTGTATGAACCAAATGTAAACACAAGGCTGATATTTCGTTTGTTTGAGGCACATACTCAAATGAGCGAAACTGACCAGAAAATAAACTATTTAATTCAGGGCTTTAAATTCATACCGCCAGGATAGACCTAGATGAAAATAAAAACATGCAATCTGAGTAGACTACCGCGGGAAAAACTTTTCATCTTTCTCTCTCTCTTCTTCTTTTAATGGGCCATTTGGCATACTAATATTTCGGAGTGATTATAGCGTAAATCAAGTTACGGCAAGGTTCTCTTTCTGTAGAGTTTGGAAAGATTCATAGATTGGGAGGTTGCGGTTGCACTCATTTTCTAGGAATTTCAATGTTTAATGATCAAGATACTGATGTTCTTTGTTTTAGTCGGTTAAATTCTGTTATTATTCTATTATTGGCGGTGATAAGCAAGTAGTTAGGTCACCGAATGGTGACCCGGAAGTCCCCGGTTCGAGCCGCTCCTCCATTGCCCGTCTTCCCTATTTCTGTATTTCCCCTGGCAGCCTTTTCATTGCCGCAGCCCCCTTCCTGAAAGTTAACTGTATATTTGTATATTCAATAAATAAAAATGAAGTAAAAAGACATTATTATTATTAACCTTTTGAGTCGCTGCGCAATGACATTCCCTGGAGAGAATAAGGAATGAAGTAAGTTTCGACAACATTGAAGTGTCCTAACATAAGTTAAGCTCAGTAAGCGGACTGAGATAACCCATCGCTGGTCTCTGAGACCAAACATTGGTTAAAGGGACCACAAGTGCACCAAACTCACCGTGCATTACTCCAATCAGTGGCGAATCGAATGTTCAAAATCTGATTCCTATCTGTATCGGAAAGCCGAATGTTCCATACATAATATTATAATCAAACGATGGCTGGCTGGTTTAAATTTTAATGTCAGTGCTTCTCGTGTTAGCTGTACTTTCCAGTCCGAAGTAAATTTTCCTAATAGTTTATAGATAATAACAGTCAACTCTTGTTTGCACAAAATTAATCAGTCATCCGTGGTTGACGCTTTGAGGAAAACCTTTCATTTTTCATGCCAAACTTTCTCTAAAGTTATGCTTTGCTAACTTCGCTGAATGCGCACTACGGGTTTCGCGTTTATTATCACTCAGCAGTCATTCAGATACTCTTTAGTGTAGTCTAATCTAAAAAGATGCTTAAGTCAAGTATTTTGCTATTAGTAACATCTGACTTACCTACATAATATCGAATCGTGGTTTTGATTTAGAAATGAATTGGTTCCCAAAGGCTCAGATAAATCTATCCGGTATTCCCAGTGAGATACATACATATGTACTCACTCCACTCATTGATTTGTTGTGAAAAGCTTTAGTTTCGCGGTTTGTGAGTTGTTAGTTGTGATGAGGAACCAGTGCGTCAGTGTTTCATCGATGCATCACGATGAATTTTCTTGTGATTTAATCAGCGCTGTTTAATTTTCACACTTCATTGTAATACTCGTTGATTGGGAACTTCCTCTTCTGTGAACTTAAAGAAACAGGGAGAAAAATATTTGTATTCTGAAGCTATTGTAATATTTAGAGACTAATAAGCTATGGATTGAGAAATACCCATTGGGGTAGATGTTACAATGGGAAATTTAACATGATTCTGACGAATCGGCTTTAACTGAATATTTGTTCTTTTGCTGTATTCAAGTTATTTATTCACTACTGGGTACAATGCGTCCACCAAAATATCATCTTACATGTCTCAAGCGTTTTAAAAGATAAAGCCATTTCACCTTGTTATGATGTTCAAATATCTTAGGTTAGCTACTTCAAAGTAATCTATCGAATTGATCATACCCACTTAATTCAGATTCAAATAAATTGATCATGTTCCCGGGTTTTTTCAAAAGACCAACTGGACAGTTTTATTTAAACAATTGTCCGTTTCTAAGGAATGTCCGGCCAACAAAACTGGTCGGTTGGTTTACCGATTATTTTACGGCTGCGGTGAAATATTTCAAAGGCACATCAGTTTCACTCATAATTGTTCGTGGCGCCAATTGCTCAAATAAATAGCGGCTGAAATATTCAAAACATTTATGCAATACGGTCGCCTTTTACATATTTTACCTCATTCTGTCACTAGTGGACTATTGCGCATTGATTTCTGATGCACAAACGACCTGTTCACGGAGATAAAAGGAGCGCGTAGAAACTGTGGTTCATAAGAACGACTGAAATGTGTCTGCTGTTTTTTGTCGAATAAACAGGGAACATATGGACAACCACAGTGTTTAGCGGGAACTCTTTACCGGGCAGAGCACTGTCAAATTGGGTGCACATTTTAAATTTGTCTTTGTCATTCCCACACAGTTACTTCACCGGTCCCGATGTAGTCATTTGGTTCATCACGTGGTGCCTTCTGTTGGACAAAATGCTTTTATGTTTATGTTTTTCAAATGGGAATTCGTCGTGTATATAGCAAATGAAGCGTGAACTGAAAAGCTCGGAAGCACTGGACAGCTGTTTCGACCTGGTNGTTGGGTCTCATCAGCGGTGCGAATCCATCGACCCGACTGGGGATCGAACCCGGGACTTCATGGGCAGAACGCAAGCGTGCTACCCACTAGGCCACCGGACAGCTGACCGGACCGTTTTTCGTTTTCCACGATATAGCACAACCCATCTTTGAAAGTTTGCTGTTGTTATGTTTTTGTTCAACGTAAGCAGAACAGAGTCAAGCATTGTTGATGTTTGAGTGAAGTTTCCTTATGGCACCAAAAGCGGAATATTTTTATGGTAAAGGACTAAAAGGTAAATTCTAAAAATGAGTGATATAAAACGCCATTTCTAAACAGCAACCTTTAATAATAAGTGGGTCTCGGAATACGATGAATCAAAGGCTTCGTGCGGGAAAGCAAAGAACTGCGCGAAATGAACGACTGAAATAGAATTGCCTCACATGAACACCAAAAACATGTTATGATGCATTTGACCACATGAACAGTAATGTGGTTCCGGTGGTTCCGGTCATGGATGTATTCAATTAGGATGAACTTTACTTCTTACACAGTAAATGTGAGCTATATTTTGTTGAAGGATTCTGGTCACATACATATAGCCCGAAGTTGGATTTGCCATGAATTGTGGCTTGCGTGCTTCGTCATACATTCCGGGTAACGGAGAATAGATCCATATCCGAGTGATATAACTGCCTTCTTTAATCAACAACTGAAGAGGACTGAACAATCATTGGGATCTATTCCGTTTGAGAAATCTATCCACCTATTGTTTAGTGTCTCCATGAAATTAATAAACAAATCAAGTCTAACTGACGCCAGCCAATTAATAGTCCCAAGAATGTTGAGCACGCCCAGATCAGGAGCACTTTGTGTTATTCCTTTACGCTTTTCCGATTATCTTTCTGTCTGCTGGCACCAAAAGCAGTTTCTTTTAGTTTTGCATCGGTCATGCAAATTTGTGAAATTTTCACTAATTATGCCAAAAGTTTGATCCCGACAGCGGAAAAGCAGGTGCGTACATTTGTGCACGAAATTTCGTTAAGAATTTCGCACACAAAAAGTTAAACTGTGTTCCCTGGGAACTCAATTAACATGGCTAGAGAAATTTTCACCGTGGCTTGAGACAGCGCTTGCGTGTTTCCTAGCGCGCTTTAATCTTTTCATCAAATTATTGCAGTCGTTGTAGCAAAGCAGTAGACCGCATGGAGGAAAATTTGCCGATGGGCAAGATGCGTGAGTCATATGTGGGAAATGTGGAATAAAATAAATGAAACCTACTGGGAAGTTTTCAACTCCAAAAACGCCAAATAAGGTATTGACTTGGAGTTAAATTTTAGGTGTGTTGAGATGCAGACCAGATGAAATCAACGAGGTTATTTCCGTTGGATTTGGCACATCACATTTGACGAGAGCAAACCATTAACGGTTTCTGGAGTAATGCAACACTAAAGATTATTTATGTTTGGAATCGGATAAAAAGAAAAACCATATGAGTAATGGGTATTAATTCTTATTGATTAGGTAATTTAATAAAGCGAAATTCTAAGTAATGAGATAAATTCGACAGAGTCGCACAGGTAACTACGACATCTACAATGTTTTAGGAAATGCAGAAATTAGGAGGCGATTTTTGTTGTCCTGAAAGAATACAATAAGTGAAGAGGGAACTGGAGCAGAATGTACTGCTGGTCACATATTCGGAACGCGAGCTTAATTACACTCAGTTTTTTATTCAATACTCGAAGTTTTGTTAAATATATTATTTTATAAAGGATGGTAAACAAACTCACTGTACATTAACCAACACAAATTTTAGGATGAGCCAATATCGTTGCTATTTTAAAGCTTGAGACAACAAGTGATAAAACGGTGGGACCAGGAGTCAAATTAAAAAGGGGAACAAGATTTCCCTCCCCGTTCACCACAGGAACGTTTACGGTCAGATGTGTCAGCAAACAAGTTAGATGCCTAATATTTCTGTTGGTGTATTAGTGGGACTGTGTAGTATTGCAATGAATCACGGAGTTCTAACCCGTAATTCATCAACCCACTGGTCATCTGCAGTAGACCTGAGTACATCGATGAATCCCGATCACGTGTGAGCATGTATGGAACCGCAACTGTCTCATCTTTCCTTCAACGCATACACATGTTTTCACCGGGTGGTGATGGGAAAATCGAATTGGTCAAAACCTGTGGAATTTGCAGAATGGTGTGCGAGCCCTTTTTTAACGCAGCCGTCGTTTACTGAGGATAGAATCTGGTCGTTTGAGGCCGAGTGCTACCTATATGGAACTAACTTCACTGGGCCCAAGGTAACCCATTTATCATAATGAAAACCTATCATGGTTATGATTCCAGCGTTCTTGCTTGGTTCGGGATGCATAAATTGAAATTGCTATGTCCATATCTCTTTGATGGCACAGTCTTCGACAAGGATTGTCGCATTATTTCTCACCTCTTTCGTGGCTCTGACCGCTTCCTGAGCCCCTCTGTTCTGCTTTGAACTGATCCGATTGGAAGAAAGAGCTTTTATCACTTAATTACGGTTGATGCAACCGGTTTTCGCCTCAGTGGATTGAGACTCTTGAATTATTCACGTCTTTCAAAAGCTCCAACCTAACGCGTTCAGCCAAACCATATGTGTTTGTCTTTATCCTTCAAATTCATCTTGTGATTACTGGAAGCTTTGACTCACATTTTCGAGCAGCGAAAGATAAAACCAAATCAATTTGCTTTCCTTACCAAATGCACAGACGATTCCAGAGGAGTGTTTTTGTGCAAGAGCCTATGATTTGCAATCGCGTTTTGCCATTTGAAACAGTGACATCGGATAAGATTGCGAATGAACCGCAAGTTGAAATTTTTAATCAACAGTGTGATTGCGGTTTAGTAAATCAGCTGGTATATAGAGGCCAGTGATCCGAAGAAATCGGCACGGCTGTGAGAATCTACGAATCCGTGGTACCCCTTTGAACATAACATACTCTTGATTTGAACTGACTATCCTTCGGGGTTCACCTTCACGCACAATCTTCAGCTGAACCTGTCAACCGTACATTCTAGATTCGAGTTTCGCTCTTATTAGAGTTCATTAGTAGTAAATATCCACCGTCCCTTTTTGGCTTTGAACTCGGGACCCATTTCAATCAACTGTGAGTTAAATGCGAAGTGTTGTACTGTGTCTTGTTCTTGTGAAAGGTAATCACGGGAACAGGCCTCGAACCGTGACCGGTGCACATGTTCATATCCATGTGTGCGTGTGTAAAAAGTAAATCCACAAGATTAGGGGGAGATGCACACAACTTTTCGCGATCAGCTCGTTAAACATCTAGTCCAAAAGGACTGCAGCTTGACGCCACCACCACCACCACTACCTTCGAGACTGCGTCACGCACCTTCAAAACGATCATGCATATGAACGTGGTCGTTTGGGCATGCATGTTATGATGATATTGTTGAAGTGAATCAGGATGACTAGTGAATGATATTATCGTCCATTGCTTGTCCTAAACCATCCAAATTACTGGCTTATGCACACAGTTAACTCACAACCTCGCCGCTGAATACCTTCACTTCCTCTCGCAATCCGCTTACCAGACTTCCAGACGAGCCGTGCGTTTGTGCATGTGTGATCAATCTTTAGATTCCTGAATCCTATTGCGTTCTCCGGATATGCTTATTTCCCTTCAAATTTGTTAAGTTTATCCTAGCAAACTTAATAGGGTTAGCAGTAGACTAAGGTGATTCATCATAGGTGCTCGGTGTATTCGGGATTTCTGCTCTTTGTTTACAGGACTGGTAACACGGTCAAATGGAAATTGACACTGTTTCGAACTAAGACGTGCTATTCCTCCTTTAGCTACCTCATTGTCATCCGCGCAGATATGATCCCAGTTCAGTGTAGTTATTACCACAGCCTTAACTAGGAAGCGATTTATTCACAGTTGAGAATCGAACAAAGAGGACACAAAAATTGATAAGTGTTCAGATAAAAACGGCCAACCAGTTAGGTCTTAAAGAGATTCTGTTGAGCCCAAGAGAACACGTTTACTGATTTTGACTATTTGGGAACTGGGTGACGACTGTTCTTGTTCTTTCCCAAATAAAGTAATGAACGCGATAATCAGCACGGTGAAAAAAGTAATCACGAAGGGTTAGAATGCACTTATTCGAGTGATGATCTAATAAAGCGATAGTATTTCACTGCCTGGTTAAATAAATGGATGATTAATGATTCCACTTCAAATATTATTTTGGTGTAAAACAAAGATACGAAAAGCATTTAGGGCTATGACTCTTCAGAGCAGTGAATTGTAAATTATCACGGTGATATGCGTTTGTTAGAATCTGTGTCCCGCTGTTCACTTTCATCACTCCAGAAATCTCGAACACTTAGGGCATCAACTGACGAACGCTTCCTTTCCTGCTTAACTATAAGAAAACAATATAGACCAAATGGAACGAAGCGGAGATCATTAGGCTTGAGGATTTGACGGTGGATATCTAGTCTAACGTAGGGCGTTGTGTCTGTGGTTTCTGAATCCCTTAAAAATCACGAGATATTTTGCAATGAAGAGAAAATTAGTCAAATTGTACTTTTGTTGCTATACTGGGATCGCTGGTGAACCAAACTATACTGTAAATGGAGATTAGTTGATATCGAGACAGAAGCACAACTCATATCACACTTCCACTTGTAAAAATGAACTGACTTTGTTTCCGAGGAAATTAATGGAATCAGATGGAGGGTTACGCCGTTTTGAAACAACTTGGGTTGCTACCTCGAATTTCTCTCTTGCCTCAACAATTTTGCATGTTCAACCGCTTCCGGGATTCAAACTCCGGGTCCACAGCGAGTGGGACATTTTTGTTGCCATAATGCTGAACATCATATACCGGAAATGAACAGAATCATCAATTAGAGTTTGCTCTGGTTTCATTTTCAGAGATTTTTATTTCCATGGATCGAACAGTACCGAAAAGAGACAACCGAATATCAGTAGAATCCATTCAGAAGTATCGTAAAATTAGGTCGTCCGTGCAAGGTCAGGCAATCTTGCCTCAAATAAATTTAATAGACTGGAATTTAATTCCTTAGTTGCACACATGCCTGTCATGTAACGGATGCAGATATCACGTCCCAACTGGGTCGTTGAATGCGCACTGCTTATCGGCTCTGACCAGAGCGAAACTCAAGCAAAATGCTTCCGGAGTGCGTAGTTAGCCAGATGAACTGGGTATGAGGATCGAACCTAAAGGGTGATCATTACGAATCAGTATCACCTATCCCACTCAGTTAGTTATGAAAAATGTGACTCTAATGTGCATTCAGATCCGTCATAACCGCATTCATGTACGTTTCCATGATACCCACAGACAATAAGTTGTCGCCTGGAGATGAAGAAAAACGAAAGCTCACCAAGTGTGCAGTGTGCGAAACAAATAGCAAAGGAGTTGGGTCGAAATTTATTTTGTACTAAATAGTCTTTCATTGGTCTTTCCAAAGAGGGAGTGTGAGAACACGATTTCTTAAAATTTGGGTTGGAATTTCAGGTAATTTGTGTTGCACACCTAAATAAACCAAGGACCAGTGTGTGACCCATTGAGAACCACCCTCGAATAAACTTGTGTTTGGTTGAAGTGCGAACAATCCGACATTTGTTTGAAGTATCTGAAGTTCAAAATCAATAGCATATACAAAATGGCTCAACATGAGTGCGTGAAAAAAGACGCAGAGATATTATCACTATTATTATTCAATGTACAATGCGATCTTGGCAAAATCATCACTACTGTCTAAATCTTTAGCTCAGTTTGTTCTGTCCCCGATCAGTAATTTTTAAGTTGTAACTTTCTACCAAAGAAAAACGGACTCCGTTTATTCACCGAGTACAAAGGGATAAGGATATAATTACTATTGAAACTATTAGCAGATGATAGCCCAGAGCTGTATTAAGAGTAGTAATTTTGGAATAATCCATTTGATTGTTCACAGGCATCAGGTTCCTTTGAGTCCTGACAGGGAAATAAAATGTATGCACTACTGACGAGTCGAAAAAGGACAAAGCAGATGTCCAGTGCTCTTTACCGGTCGTCACAGATCTCTCCATTCCTTATAAAAGCTCTATATTTGGGAAATGAAACGTGCTGAAAAAAGAAACTCATAGTGGTACTTGCACCAGATATCCATTGAGAAGGATAGAAAATGATGCGTTGGTGATGGTTGCAGTGATAATTAATGACTGATGGGAACCATCTTCGAGAATTATCTAGTCGACTTGTGCTATAATTGTACAATGTGTCTGAAGAACAAACGATAAACATCAAATAAATGAATAAGCCATTAGTTATATAAATCGTTCTATATTTGAAGATCATGGCAATACTTTTTCGTCCTTGTTGGGACTTATCAACTCGAACATGAAAATGCAGAACATAGTTGTTATTAATTAGAAGCTTTATTCGAGCCATACATTGAAGTGGTGATGAGAAAACAATTAGAACTGAAGCGTCTACGATAGCCTTTGGACCCTGCAAAGCGCTTCCTGAGTTCCCTACCATTCCTGAACGACATCTGCACAGCGTTTCCTTTATGAAGTTAGACAAATGTTTGGTCAAAGATCTCTCTGTAGGACCTCATTTGTTGTCCAATCGGAAGAAGTAAACAATTGGATCTAGAAGAAGAGTTCAAAAACCTTCTCTATCAACTGTTAGGTTTATCGCCAACTTCATCACAAAATATGGCTCAACCAAAATCCACTCTATTGAAACATGCTATGTTATCGTCTCCGTAGCAAACCGGTGATCAAATATCTAGTGACACCACAACACCGATAGCGGATAAAAGCACTGAGCAGTAATCATGAGGTAATTCTGTGAAGATCAGAAAAGGGTACAGGAGTTGCTTACTGAACAGATCAGCTTAAGTGTTTAAGATGAATAACGTAAGCAGTGGCAACACAAAGTTCAAGAAGATGACCGAAGAAAAGAATGAAATGGAACAGATGAAGCAGAAACTGTTAAAGATAATCTGAATTTTAAAGTTTGACCGACCGGAAAGACAATTCCAAGATTTTACGGTTTGGTTCACCCAAAGTGAACACCGATGGAACACTCCTCAGGCCGATTTTGGACATATGTAATCTCCCATACCATGGAATATTCAAATGGCTTCTGACAATTTCGGATCCAGTTTGATCTACCATTGTAATCCACACTTGATCAGACTCTCTCCTTCGTAGAAACGCAAATATTGATGTCCAAAGAATGATGTCTATGGACGTTAGTTCATTAACTTGTGCTCGAATCGCAGAAATCACTGAATTCTTGTGTGACCGAATCCAGGAAAATAATATCAAAGTTGCAATACCCCTGAATGACTTGAAATAGGTATTGTACTTCTGTACGCAGAATGTTCACTTCAAGTAACATAACGAAATATATTACCAAAAGGATGATTTTATGCTCGGTACTTCCCTTGGGGATTCATTCATGCCCAAGATAGTGAATATGGTTTTGAAGTCTACAACGGCCCACGGCATTTTATGCTTTGTGGACAACGTCCGACTTGTTGAGGATATTTAAATCCGTTCATCCGAAAATCAAATATATTCTAGAAGAAACGGTTAATCACGGGACAAGTTTCCTCGACAATCGGTTAAAGCGTCACGCAGATGGTTCTATTCAGAGATCGATTATCAGAAAATGGAGCTGGAGCAGCCGGTATCTCCATTTATGAAGTCTTTTACCACTCAAACGAACCAAGAAATCTGATTTTATGTTTACTAAATAGGGCTATGAAGATATGTGCTGACGATACCATAAATGCGGGACTATCTTCCATCACTAATGGTTTCCTACAAAACGGTTATCCAGAACCTTTTGTGGCTGGCGTTTTACGAAATAATCGTTCAAGAGAGGAACTATTAAACGTACAGAAGAAGCCAGCATACATCTCCGTCATTCAAAGGAGATAAAACCGCGGAGTTGGTTAGTAGTAAACTACTTTCCAGGGGGCTAAATGATGTGTCGTGTTTACATACAGACCAATCGTGTGGTTGAAACTCAAAGACACGAATCCTGCATCGGCAGTCTCATTTTATGTGTACCTATATCGGCTGCATGAGCAGGCGACTTTCTAGAAGAAACCAAGAACACCATCCAGCCTAAATGAACAGTGGTGTGCCATCTGCTTACAACTCGTTGAATTAAATCACACAGTTAGGCTCAATGAAGCATTTTGGACGCTCTATCGTGTTCTGGGTCGCCGATCTAAGCCAAAAAATAGAGTCCTAGGTACCGTGAAGGCGTTTGGAATTCGTCTACCTTCTTTGTGCTCCCAAAAACAGTTGGAGTAATCACTCAGCTTCCCATGACCCTCCAACTCCACTACTCCTCCCCATCCCACCCAAAATCCAATGAGTAACAGGGACAAAGCCTAAGCTCCTATAGTAAGATCCGAACCATCCGGTTTATGGAACTATGATAGATACCAACAAACAAAAGTCTCCTTTTGACCATTTGTTTTGTTTACTCATTTCTTTACAAGACTCATGCAGTAATAAAGGTCATGGTAAACTCACGCAGCAACGGTCACATTAAACGTTAGAACCGCCCGAGTGATAGTGACCCATTCGGCTTGGTCAGAGCACTACACCCATTCGGTAACTGTCTAAAAATGATCCAGCATATACTTCAAAATGTCAGTTGTGATCGAACTTTTGCGAAAAAATGAAACAGCGAAAACAATCTGAAGATTTTCCCTTTGTCTTCTCCTAATCGTTGGAGTAGTAGACCATAGTACATCAGTAGTACTCATTAGCAGCCCCTGGCGCAAAGGTAGCACAATTTCTACAGAGGAACAACTACATTAAGATTGCAATCACTATTGGAGTATGTAAAACTCACAAGTGCAATTGTGCGTTGGAAGAGACATTCTATGAATCATACAATTCTTTTACTTTATTCTGTTTGTGAAATTCTAAGATTGGTATCAGTAACCTTCAGGAAGGAGCGTGACACCTTTCCGCGGCTACCATGGTATGGAAGGGATAAGACAGAGTTTGGTCTGGAACACAAGATCTCCATATCCACAACTTTATAGTTTTTGCTATATGATTGAAAATATGATCGAACTTACTGATTTGCAATGCCCATAATCATCTTTTTCTGCTGTTGTAACACATAATAGATTTTTTCCTGCTTTCTTTTTGTCTGACTGAAAAAATGTCGCATAGGTTCATTACTTTGACCAATTATAGTAGCAATTTTTCCCTAGAAGCTCAACACCCGAATAGCTCACATTCGAACAGCCAGTCTGGCTCGTGTGAATAAAGGCGATTCTGGACAAGATGACGCCTGTATGACTCCATGTCTTTTGAAAATGAAAGTGTTATCGCGAGACGTGTGGAAGATTCCCCTAAATAAGCAATGGATGATAATACCATAATGAACTGAGAATTCGGTTTTTGTCCGCATTTCGAAATCTAGGTTCTCCGTCTTTCGAAAACTCCCAACTGGATTTCAGTTGAAAGCGGTCTATGCTGTTTTTTAGCTGTTTGACAATCTGGCACAGTCGGACGAACGACAACCAGAATGAAATGAGGGAGAATACGCCTGAGTTTGGCGCCAATTCGGCCAGGTTTATAGTTCAGGTTGCAGAGTGATTCTGAGGATACCGCCCAAATACGACGTCACTCGTAAATAGTTGCACAGTAGCAATTTGATACAGAATATTCTGTCACCCCTGTCCCCACCCTTCCGACTTTAGCGAAACATTTCGATTATGGATGCATCGTGAAGCAAGCTCTGAGGCGACAATATCTGATCGTTCAGTTAGACTAATCACGTTTGCGATCAGTCCTCTGTCCGATAAATACATAGGGATAAACACCAGTTATAGGAATGATTGGGACAGTAGGGGGGGGAGGGGGCAGGATAGGAGGGTTGCGGGGTTGCAGCTTGCCAATCTCCCTATCGGTTTATCTGACAACGGGGATGAAAGAACGCACTCTGAGTAATGCGTGTCTCACGAAACACACAGTGGCGACAACAATCCGTGAGAGGAAGGGTGAATTCCGGGAGAAACTTATCCAGTCACAGTCATAGACTGGGACGAGGTGATCGAGTAGTTCCCGTTATTGGCATAAAAATAACCATCTCGATGTCAATCAGGACCGTGCAGTTAATGCGTCCATGTTTGACGTCTGGTATGTATGCTCAAGTGTGACCAATACCGGACTGCTTTCCATTTAGATAATTCTGTCCAAAGTCTCATTTTTTCAAGTCACGTTCCCCACGACTACAGTTTCGAGGTGATGAGAAAAACTGCATTCATACGGAGAAGTTACATCCAAATCGATGTACAGTGAGTTGGAGACTAAGGACCAACTCAAGTCACATGAGAATAGAAATCAATAATTTAATGAAACTCTTTCACTTCTGACAAAATGCGATCGGTAACCGGCTTCTCAAAGAATCTGCTTCAGGGATAAAAATATATTTCACTAAGCAACGGTCTTTGATCAATCCAAATGATTACCATAAGTTGAAGTTTTGTTGAAAAATGTGAATATGGCATTCATTTTCTTGATTCACAAACTAAATTGTCTTCCTGTGAGCTGCCTATTCTTAGTCAGGTTTGAGAATAATTTTCTGGTTATTAACAAAATTGTTTAAGCATGAAAATATCAACTAGAAAGATTATTATTATTATTATTATTATTATTATTGGTAACG
>UZAN01040100.1:0-22771 GCA_900618425.1 Echinostoma caproni | reverse complement strand
ATGAAACGTTTGCAATACAATTGCCAAGCTCGGCGAACAACTGAACATCATATTATACCACCCGAGCTACAAAAACAACAATCAACATCGTTGTTTACCAAACTGTCATATATATATATTGATAAACAATTTTCCGAAAGGTAAAGTGACTGCTCAAAGAGTGGTCACACATAGAAAATGGAGAACATATAAAAATTAGAAGACCAAGTGAAAAAGGCCTTACAAAGTGATTCATCAAACGATTAATTCTCGGGGTGAATTGTGGCATACATTGACATCCAGCTTTAAGATTATTGCAAACTTTCCAGGTTCAAACTTTGCCTATAAGGGCACTGAAATACGACAGACATATCATGAACCAAATATTCGTCATATAGGAATTTGTTTATACGTGAAATCTCCATAGTATGGGCGCATGTTGCTGAATCAGCTTACCATGCGTAGTTGTTTCGTATGATGATATGATGCAATAGTGCAATTAAAGCAGAATTTTTCGTGTAATCTTTGGATCGTGCTGTCCTTTTGCTGTAATCTGAGACTAATGTGTTGCGGGAATGATGAAACGTTTCCCAAAAATGCAATATTAGTGGGACTAAGGGAAAGGCAACAGGTAATTATCAAAAGCACGGACACAATTATATCTTTGGAATTTGTTTAAGCGATTCTTGTTCGCCTGTTTGCCTAGGGTTTTCAACCCACTGCTTGTGTTCAATGGATAATTGGCGGTCAATTTTTTGAAGTTGAATTATTGGTAGATAATGAGCAGTACTATGAACTCATGCACTGGTATCTGTCTTCTAAAGTCCCAAAGCCTAAACTAATTATTTTGGAAATGTTATCGTATATCTGATTCAATTCCGAATAGTGTGACTCCACTGTTTTACGCTCTCAATCCGTTTGGTGGATATGAGAATAGGAAAAGTATTTACCTAGTCCAAAAGACAACCGGTTATTGTGTTTGTATTATTTTCTGTTCCTATGGTAGGTTTTTTCGACATCTGTCCATGTGACAAGTCGAAAACTGTGGTCGGCATGTTGCTCATGATCCAAGGCGACTGAGACGCCTGGTCCAGTTTCACGCAAATCGCATATATATCTCTTTCTCTCGTTCTTTGGGGTCTTCACTTAAAATCTAGTATATAGACAGTTGACAGCCCCGTAGTGGTTTAAGTTAGTCCCTATCCTTCAAACTCCAGTATGATAGAATTGCCATCAGAATTCTTGGTCAAGCGATGGTAAGTAGAACTGCCAAAATTGATACATTTCGGCGCCTTGTCTACCATTTCGAACCAATACACTGAGGAGTGGGATTGCTGATCAAGTTGACTGTAGCAACGGGATAAGACGACTAACTGGTCAAGTCCGCAACGACAAGTTCTCATTTCTCCATTATCACATATGTATTGGATCAAAACTCACCAGCGAAAACCGATTCCTTCAAAATAATTCATACTGAGGGTGGGGGATTGGATGAAAAAAAGTGAAGCTCATGAAAATGAGGAATATGGCGACACGTCTGATTAGAGCACCTTGATGAATTGTGGTCACAGTGTAGATGGGACTGATCCTAGCTGAGCTACTTCAGCGACAGAGAACCGAATAAAGGAATGTGCATCGAAAGACGCCAATATATTCATGAACCAATCAAGTGATTGGAAAGATTTGTTTACTGAAAGCGCACGGTGGTCTCGCAATTCGGTCAGACGTTTTAAAGTACGATAACCAAATAGCAAACATTTAACCTACCGATTCCTGATTTCATACATAGTGTTTTTTCTGTTCGTAGTTTATAGTACGCTTCTAAACGCCTAGATTCAACATACTAAACTTCCATTCCTGAGTTAATAACATCACTGTGCCTGAGCGTCAGTTTGCTTGCTGTCTGACGCGTCTGTAGTCGCAGTAAAAACTGAAAACAGTTGAGCATGGGTTCCAAATGAAAGTGGACAGCATCTTGTTCTCAGAAAGAAGGCATTGATAAACTGAAAGCATATTAATGAGATCATAAGAATCGGTCTTTCGTGTCTGAGGTTGACCTAATTCCTTTCCCACTTATATTGCATATATTCAATAACTGTTTTTTTTCACAAAGCCGGAAAATACACTACTTGAATTCTTCCCTTTTTTAAGTGGCAAACAGAACAATTATGCTTCTTGTGGAAGACAACATAGTATGGTATCTTCCGTACTCTAATTCACTGCGAAAGACAGTGAGCACTGCAAAACATTGAAGATTATATATAAAAAGATATATAATCTGGAATATAAATAGATAATCAATCAAAGGGCTGCTATGTTATACTAAGACAAGAAGATACCCAACGGTAAAAGTGAATTCGGAATATTGGACAATAAGTTACTAAACAAAACCACCTGACAATCACAGTCATCGAGATGTATTAAGTGAATTAACTTATCGTAAAATCCCAAATGATATGGTACCACCAGGGCACTTGCATTGTTCGATGAATAAGGTTGAGGTCAATCTGGGGAAATTATATTTGTTCCGATATCGAGTGATTAGAAATTTGGAGATTACACTTCCAAGTTTTTCAGCATTGAACGTTACCCTAAATGTGGTACCCCAGACTTAGCTGATTATTACGTTTGCTGGATCCGCTTTAAAGAGGAGCTTAATGAGTACTATTATATATCTGGTTCACTCGCAGGTACCAGGTCTCTTCTTTCAGGTTAACTACACAGGGTTTTCGCTTAGCCATATTCTGAAGGAGTTTTCCACACAATTGACTATTCCATCTCTAGTGGCCCTTCGCAGCAGATGGTGTTGCTCTGAATATATAATAATGTACCACGTAAGGTAGTGACACCCCAAAAGGAGTCAAGAGAAGAGCTCAACTTTCATCATTTATCTTGCTATCCCTGGATAATCTAAACTATTTGGCTCTACCAAATTGTAACGTGGATGTTTTCTAACGGAATACATGAAATACTCGAATGGAATATGTTCAAATCCGAATCACGTTTTTATTTCAACAGTGAAGTCATTTCGTTATTTCAATTATGAGGTGGCAAAGTTCCCAAGTAATCAGAAAGTAACTTGAGCCAAGACAAGTGCATAATGACAATTCGAAGTCTAAGAGAAGTTTGCCTCCATAAATTATATTGAAACTCCCTATAATAAATAGTTTGCACTAGGTGATTTAATAGGTGAAGTCACTGGCCGTCGATGGGTCCTAGTATCCCACTAGGCAGAATAGTTACATTGCAGTACCATCCAGCTTTTTTGGCGACTAATTTGTCACCAAATTCAGTACCATACCTATTCTATTGGAACCCCATGTAATACAGTACTTCGAAATTCAGAGCTTGGGTGCGGTTTTCCTTTTCTGAACAGCCTATATCCATGACTGTGGGGTTTAAATATTCCCTTGAATGTATCACAATAACGTGTCACAGAAATAAAAGATATACGTAAGTGCTTTTCAAAACCTATCTTGTTCCGTTTTACAGGTGTTCAGTTTACATTGTTCAAAAATTTAGATGTTTGTTGTGAAGGCAGTTTGGAGGTCCAAATCGCCACGGAACGGAATCTTGAGAAAAATGGAAATGTACTTGATAATGAACATGTAGAACTTTCTCTATTATTTCTGGTGGATCAACTGTCCGTGAGATTCATAACCAAAGTGACTTGTGGGTAGAAACATTGCGATGCAAGAGCTTTCTCGGTGCCGCGCTAGTTAGGACGACTTCCGACTTTCGGTCAGGCATACTCTGCAACTGAGATTGAGTAGGAAACAGAGCATGTGGTTGGAATTGAGATTTACACTTATGGGGTCCAGAAAAGATTCAGAGTTCTCCCGCGATATACATGAATTTCATAGACTCGTACATCACATCATATCATCATTCCGTAAATTATCAAGAGTGAATTACTGATCCATTTGCCACAGTCCATTCAAAATTGGGAAACAGAGACTGACATTATATGTGAATGAATGATGAAACAGAATGAATTGAGGAGCGGTCAAGGCTACAACTCGATAGCCGCTTGAAACCAAGCACACTGCATTTATTCACGTTGAACGTTCAGGATCCTAATGTGTTAACTGTTGTGTTCTGGTGATATATTAGTACACGCTGTGTGCAAAAAGAAAAGTAAAACGAACACGCTAGCAGAAGCGAAATAACAGATTGGAAAGAAATACGGACTAGGTAGCATCGATCTTCGGTTGATATAATCTGCACAGTGTAATGCTTTTCCGTCTCGTTTCGCTGATACTTTTCCAGTGTTATTATTAAAGACTACATTTTTTGGCCGGTTGTTTGACAGATGTGAGTGCAGTATTATTAGTCGTACTTGTTGCTACTACTGTATTTGTTTTGATGGTTCACGCTACACTATCGAAGCTACGTTTTCCTCTTATCAACGGGGTGAAGAAACCCGTGGTCTCTCCCCGCCCTACATCTCCATTAGCATGTAAGTAACAAACGATCTGTGGGTTGCATAAGCTTACCATCTAATCTGATAGACTCTCACCTCTCCTCCATGTGGGTGAAACTGCTTACGTGGGAGCAACGGTTTACACAAGTAATATAATGTTATTGATCAAACGACAGAATAATAACACAAAACTGTGAATATCATTTTGACTAAAGTCGTGAATAAGATTTGTACGAGCAAAGTGTATGCACGAACGGGATGCATGCGGTGTTCATGTGTAGTAGGGTTTCTGAAATCCAACGCAGGTAACAGGTAACAGGTGACAATATTGTTGCCAAATATTAATGAAAACTGAAGCAAAAATGGTATTATTTTCAGAAAATAGAAAAGCCATTTGAAAAGATGTTTTGTGAACCACTGTGATTCTCTTTTTTGAGTAAATTTATTAGTAAAAGAAGGACAAACTTCATGAGTTTCTGGTTTAGAATCACATTTCAAACTATCCCACATCAGTTTAGAAGTATGTGAGTGTCATCAAACGATTAGAACAATTTTACAAATCATTCACAAAAGTACAAAGTTTTTCAAAATGGAAAACAAAATAACCACAGCCGCGTGATAATGACCAAAAAACTTCACTTCGCTGTCCCTTACATATTCGAAGTTGGGGCACTTCCCGAACCAAGGAAAATTCGCGGTTGTCCTGTTCCAAACCAGATCTATTTTATTGGCCGCTTATATGATTCTTCACTGAAGGGATGACAGTTTCCTTAAATGAGGAGAATAACCACAAACTCCTTCCTCTGCTCAAAATATTGTAGTTCACAATATTCAAAAATTTAATGAGAATCATTTACAAATTAGACGCAGAATTTTTGTTTCCATTGATGTTTCAAAAACCAGAAAACTATGATTTTTTTACTCAATTCTCGTCCCGTCACCAGCTCCACTCAGTTGAAAACTTGCTTGAATCTTGCACACATATAGTCAGTTTATCCATATTATGGACAAATTTTATGGGGTTATTTGAAGGCAATATTTGAGTCGTTTACCCCAGGATTCGGTGTGTCAGTCAGTTAACACGGTTTTTAGCCTGTTAGCAGGTGAAAACTGAGGGCATACACTCACATAGACCCACTCACTGCTGACTCTAACCTGGTTTTGGTTTATGGGAGATTGTGAACGGTGAAGGGAGGTAGGGATGAAGGGAGGATTAGAGCGATAGAGGACAGAGTTGAGAACTCAGTCAGTGTCAGATCACTAAGCGCGAATCACGCCTATTAAGTTGTCATCAAGTTGGTGATATACGGATCAACGATGATATGCACACAGAGTGTTAATTGGTTTGCTTGATGTGACAAAACCCCATGATGGGTTTCGGACACGCATTGGCAACTGTTCATCTGACGGGGACAATCTTCATAAACTTTGGAATCCCGGGAAATTCCACCCTACTTTAGGCGTGAGTTCGGATTGGCAAGAACGATATGGTACAGAGAAACTGTCACATACGACTACGGTGATAACTCTCAAGCAATTACTGTCACCATAGGGGTATGGGTTTGTCAGGTCACTGTGTTATATTTGGATATCGTGATGTCAAACTAACCCCTCCCCACACAAAAAATAGTAGGCAAAACAAAACGGAATTTTATGTTAACTTAACTATAGCTGATACTCAACATTTGGTAAATTTTCTTCAAAAATGTATTTACTCCTTATAAAGTAGTTTTGTATGTTTGAAGGAGATTTCTCCGATGAATTTTACCGCTTTCGCGTTCCTTCCACTCATCAAGTATGCGTGTGCGGGACTCTATTTCAAGTCATTTTTATATCTTTTCGTCCGTTTTGTTCAATGCATAGTTATACAAACTAATTTTCAGTAGGCTGAAAGCGCTCAGTTAAAGAGTAGCATGAGCGACGTCATATCAGAGGGTAGTCTCACATCTGCATCCATTGATCAGTGTAATCATGAAACGGATAGAAGTGAGTAGGTCATTTTCGGTGGAATACTACCTGTAATCGCTTGTGATCAAATAACCAAACTGATAGTTTTTTGGTGCTGGGCGGTTATGCTATGGTAACAACAATGTCTGCATCATCCAATTGTGCTCTGAAAGATCTGGATTCAAAATGTGAATGAGAATCCGATCTGTCGGAATTTGAGGACACTACTTTAAATCGTTTGAATGGATATTCTTGTTAAAAGACAATACAATATGAATAGAGTAGGTTCAGCAGCAACAAGATGTAAAAATCCATGAGCTACAGATGTATGCCACAGCTTCAAAGCATTGTTCAGAAATATATTTCTCTATTTGCTTGGTTATGTACCCACAGTATTGCGCACTCCAATTAAATCAGAAGAGATAAGGAAGGAATGATTTGGGGTAGAGAACCGATTAACATTTCTTCTGCTGAAACTACCATTTCGGATATTTTAACCAGAAGGACAACAGTTTCACTTTTCTCTAGTTCATAGATAACTCCAATAAGCCGGTGATGTGCAATGAACACGTTGGACAGCTCTAGACATGTTTTTCTTGTTAATCTATTTCTTCCTTCTTCAGATTGTTCCGAAAATAGCAATTAATGAAGGTGATTGGTGACGATTCACTGTGCGTAATGACAGCGCTCGGAACTTTCCACCTCACGCTACCCCATAGAACTGCTGATATTCCTTGTGTAATTGACCCCCGGATGGGGTACATAAAAAGGATTTTGCAAGCTCTTCTTCAACAAATTTTTCACCGCATAAGTAACTTCATGTGCCTCGTCGGATGTAACTATCCAAACGAGTTTATGTGTATGTGGTCCTCAGCATCCTATGTAAAATAATCATTCTTTTAATTTTTATTTACAGGAATGGAGAAATAGCCTAATAATTTGAATGTGCAATTCATAAAAAGCTGCTTTCTTTTTTGTTGTGTATCACTGCTTGTATACATTGATGAGTCCACTCATTTGTGCAAGTTGGGTGGGTTATCAGTTTTTGAAATGTTCAGGGCTATCTGTGTGGCTTTGCACCTCAACTCATGATGTCGCTCGCTAAAAAATGCGTGGGTGGCATCCATGGGTGGGTTCTAATCCCACCAAGGTAACTGATATTTTCAATATCTCAACAATTCCATTATATAAATGAAGTCTTTAGCAACAGTTTCTAAATTTGTTTCAATCGTTATTATTGAGGACTTGATACAACATTTTCTAATGCGTTTTCTTCCATTGTAGAACTGTTTTGATCTGGTTTCTGAAAACCACAGCTTCGGATAACTATAATAGCTTTTTTGGGTCTTCAGGTTACTTCAGGTTTTCGTTTACTTAAATGACGACTGTTCGTAGATAAGAGAAGCACCAATATCTTTCGTAATCTAAACCGACTGAGTTGTTAAGTTCAACAAAGACATATGTTGCTCTGATGAGTACGCACTGTTAAAGGTTTAATGAGGAGCATATTTTTAATTGGCTAAATGACAAAATGTTAAACTCGGTATCGTAAACAAACGATGAAAACCTTGTAATAGTAACAAAGAGTTTTAATTTGAAATTTATAACTGGTGGCACAACTTCTATTATTGGTGAGAATAGTCAAGTACTTATTTGATACACAATAAGTTAACGATAATAAATAAAATGGACTATGCGTTCCGTATCGCTCAGTCTGGCCTTGCAACGAGATCGCTAGCACTTGCAGAAGTTAACTTTTTCAGGTGTCTGCGATAGAATAGATGTGATACGAATGCAAGTGAAAACATCTATCTACAAGCAAATTTGGATGAAGTTGAATGGTCTCGTAACCTGGTTTGTGAAGAACGGAGACGATAAATCATTCACCATTTTAGTGCATACGTTTATGTTGACAAAGGAATGGAATATTTTTAATTTCGTCAGCCCAATCCTTACTAGAGTTCTCGAAGCAATTCAACCAAACGGTTCTCATTATTAATGTATACTTGGGGTTGTTTCCTGATCCAACACCGTTGATTCAGAAGCTTCAGGTTGGCCTCCATAAGCGCGCAAAAGCAACTGTACAAGTACATGTAAAATAGTACAAACAAAAACGTTCGTACTTCTAATGTTTTCGAAGATCGCGGTAGGAAGATACCGGAAGTTGTTGTTTTCACTGGAGCAATATGCTGTGAGCTCGTTTCAAGGTCATGAGAAGTAGAATGAACCTTTGGGTGGTTGATTGAGAATGAGTCAAATACTGCTCCATTGAAAAATTCGGTGTGGACGATCGGCGACGATACTGTGTGATTGAAGGGTTTCTCGGGTCAAGTGAGTTGTATGCAAACAGAAAATACTGANGAGGTATCAATTGAAAGTTGTTTGAGTCGTGCAACGATGGCTTACCAGGGAACAAAGTTCATCAATATTATCCTGTTTTCCTACATCTCGCGCTTGATCGTTCAAGAGCCAGAGATACATCCCCGAAGTAAGGAAACTTTATACAGGTACTGAGAATAGCACAATCAACTATATAGGCAACCCAGAGTTTTCACGAGGTTGACCATGAAACCCTCATATTATGACTGAGGAATTAAGTAACATACTAATTAAAAAACGAGTAATCAACTCTTCCGATTAGAAGTTATTCTTATTTTCTTGAAACATTCACTCAGCACTGAACAAATGCATCCAATGCATCCGACACATCATTATATACACGCACAACAGGGAATATCGGATCGCATTTCTGTGACAGCAAAGAGTGACTTATAGCGTGCAGCTGGACATCACTTGAGCAGTCACAAGGAGTTCCTGCACAATATATTTCAAATGCCTGTTTCGTAGATAGTAATCATTGTTCGTTCAAATAAACAACAAGTACGATAAGCAGGAGATTAGACATCAAAATCAATGTCTTTTGTCCAGCTCGTCGTAGCGGAGAGAACATAAATACCGCGAGATTTCACCATTTATGTTAAGGTCCTCAGTCGCTACAATGCAATGGTATTCATACATAAACTTTTGTCAACTACAGCGTCTTCCTCAGGTTGATCTTCAGAGGTGAACGACGGGTGTCAAATCCTCAAGGTCGAACAATTCCTGTCGCATAGCTTCGGTTCATACAGTATACCCAGGGAACTCAGTTTGGACGACTGAAAACAGAGCCCGCCGCCACAATCTGGTTCACGTGTCACTTAGCCGTTCACCCACAGATGCGGTGGCAATTACATCGGTAGAATAAGCCGCCCTCCGCAAAACGGATGACCAAACACATTCCCAAAATTACCACAGGCCATGAGGCAACGCAATCTCGGAGGTTGTACCGATAAGAGAAATCCAGGGTAACCAAATGCGAAACATATCATGGCAATTGTATATTTCATTGATCCACTTTTTTTCGTTCAAGCTTTTTATACTCAACATGAATCCTAGGCTCACAGCGTTCGACGAAGCAATGGTCATTCAGTTAAGGTATCCAAATTCTTGTGTCTAACTTTTCTGACGCAATCAGCCCAGCTGCTATGGAGCTGATCTCCCCCCACCCACCGACTGTTGTCTGCAGAACAAATTTAGTGACCAAAACATTCTTGTATAAATACTAAACTGTTTTGCCCTGTAGGAAATTAAAAAGTAATAACAGAACGGTGGACATCGTGGTTCTAACGAATCAAAAATAGTCTTTAACAAACAATTGCTTATGGGCATTGTACGAAGCGAACTTTGGTGGATTTGTTTTTCTCATTTTTCGTGGAATAATAGGGAGCTATTCCGGATTCGGAAGATAAAATTGCCATACTTAGGCAAAGCCAGTAAAATGCACGATCTGTTAAAGTGAAAAATACTCCTAATCAGACCTGCATATTTGTATACACGCACGAATAGTAAACTAAGTGTATTTCACGTATTTCATTCCAAACGAAATAAAATCACGATTCGACGATTTCTGTAGCTAGCTTACCAGTCCCCAAGGATACAGTTCCCACTTTGGTTTTTCATTTCTCCAAGCTGTCCTCCAAATCAGAACTTCCTTACTCGTGCGGGGTGGTCTCAAAGTCGACGAAATCAAGTGGGGTCGTCATCGTCTCAGTAGTGGTCGTCGATGTTGTTGTGAAATGCGATGGCAGATTGGAGTTACAGTCGACTGCAGGTAGACCGAGGCATACACGCACATGCGTATTATAGGAGGGACCCGGAGAAAGTTTGTGAATTCTGAGCCGTATTACGTAATCTGAGAACTCAGACAAGCGTTTCGTTCTTCCTGTCTCTCTCTTTCGATGCGATTATGCAAAAAGGTGAAGCACCCAAGATGGCAGTAGTAGTATTAGTATTAGCAATAGTAGAGTGCTTGCATCTATAAGGAGTAGAAATATCCTGAATCCTATCTCCACCCTATCTACCCGCCTCTCGCCTGGTTAGTAGCAGTAACTGTCGCTTTCTCTGTCACATGCTTTCTTCCTTGTCTCCTATGCCTTAGGTAGTGAGGACCGGGGTGAGGTTGGAGTGAGTATTTCTGGAATTTAGCACGCATGAATTGTTTACTGGGTGTCATTTCCCATTCCTGTCAAGCGCACCTGCGAAAGGGACACCGAAGTGGAGGAGGACAAAAGTGAACAGACCGATATTGATCAGAAAAGCTAGCTCATTCTTTCGGAAGATTATTCACGCCAAACGTTGCGCGGAAGAGAATGATAGAACTAAAAAAAACAATAACTTAGACGGATGAATTGTCATGAATACGCGTTCAGACGTTTCTACATGGTGTGACAACAATGGAATGTTGACATCAAAACGGCACATAGTCCTCGCGCATGACAGTCATAAAGTTGGACATCCTTAGTTCTTACCGGTTCAATTTTTGCTTATGTATAATTGTTTTCTTTTCCCTAGGAATCCCTCAAATTACTTGATCAGCCGTCACTACTCTTCGGATGAAGCAAAGAGCCGAGGTAAATAAGGACAAGGTGAATAAAGTCCCATGCAGGGAGGGAAGTATGAAGAGAGAGATTTTGAAAGTTCCGTTTAAGAACGATTCATTTCAACTTTGCAACAACCATGAACTCGCCAAACTTCTCCTCTGCATGCGAATGAGAATACTTCAGTTAAACGACTCAGTACTCCGATTGTCCCAAGGTAGTGCCCAATGGTTCACTGCATCTGAAAGCAGTTACTCGGAAGCATTCCACTTTAACTGCATAGAAGGAATGCATGTTCCCTATTAACGTGATTAGATATCTGGGTGAAAAATGCTTACAAAATAGCCATCCCATCGTGCGTTTTATGCATTCAAACTATCAACAGATTCATTGGGAACTGCACACACGTATATCTTTGAGGTACCCTAACGGTGACACGTCCAAGTTACATTTTATCCTCAAAGCTGCAACCGCGGTGTTTGTTTCACATTGTTCGGCTTTTTGCACACAGTGGGTCAGAGTGAATTTGTTGTGATACAGCATATTACATTGATGCTTTATTTCGTGGGTCGTGTAGATGAGAATTTCAGTTGACTTAATGCCTGTTGTCGTTTGATTGTTCTTCAACCGACTGAGGCCCACTTCAAAAATAAACCCTCCAAAATTACTATAGGGTTTTACAAGTAAGTTTCACCGCAGCATCCCAAGATAAAGCAATGCCGTACAAGTAACGTAGGTGGGACTTGCAAATGTAAAACGCACAAAAATAAATATTTAAAGTTGGTAAATGGAGATAAGAATAAATGAACATCTGAAAAGCTGTTTGCATGTCTATTGTGATGTCATTGTTCCAAGCCAATGCCCGTTTCAATTTCGCCAAGCGGTCCACGCGATATTCTTCAGTTGGAGAGAGAAACGATTTCTAACAGGTCATTTGACCTACTACTTCACATGTCGCAAGCTTTTGTAAGCACACATAAAAACTTTAAATATTTGTTCAATATTTCATGTTTTAAGTTATTTAATCTACTACTGTTCACTTGCATTCCTTCGGAACTACCTTATACGCTAAACCTGAGCGAAGAAAGAAGTTCATAGTCGAATGAGAATAGCACACATTTATGGTTTTCATGTACCCCGAAGTTATGTTTTCTAGTCAAGCGTCGTTGACCAAGCTGCAAGAAAAAACACTTCACCATCGCCATCATAATCATTATCATATTCCATAGCAATGAAATTAATATTCATTAGGTAAAATCTTTTCCTCGTGGTTGCTTATCTGAATTTTGTAATGTACTTAAAGAATGTAACTCTATGGTTTATTTCAACTGGTTTTAAGGGTGTAACGTCTTCGTGTAAACGTCCGTCGTAATTACTGTGAACCTGTTCGCTTTTTGTACGCTTTGTTTAATTGATAATATGCAGTTGCTCATTCCCCTTTTACGGAGGAGTGTTTATCTTTGCTATTGTAAATATAGCTTCTCCCCCCCCCCTCCGCAATATTTAACTCTCTCTCTTCTTCCTGTCGCAGTGATTATTAACTGCGACAAAGATTCTGATAGTACACAAAGTTATTTTTGAGAAGTATTTAACTGCTTTGGGCGAAAATTCGCTCCTCTGCAGATCCGAGACAACCTTGGAAATTGCACGTGAGATAGAAAGGGTAATTTTGTGCCTTTTATCGGAGCTCGTAAACTTGGAAACCACCTAATGATCGTCTCTCCCATCCTGACAGTTTTACTCCCTTCGAAAAATGAACAGCAGTCAATTGGACAATCTGAAATACGTTTAATCAGTGTTGGAGGGTCGATAGATTGGCCGAACAACACCGTCCACGGTGACTTCTGTGTGCAGTGACAGATGCTATCGGATTGTTGCTGTACGTGATGATACACATCATACGTCTAGCCAAAACAGCACAGTGGGATTGGATGCCAGCCCAAAGTGTTTCTTACGCGACCGCATAGATCCTCAACTATAACTAACCAAACGATAAGAAATTATCAGTCCCATTGAACGAAACTCTTGTTTGAATACCGGTGAACTGTCTGCCAAGAATAGTCTTATAAGCTGGATCGTAAGAAGTAAATAGTTACCGCTTGGTGTGTTTATGACGGTTGGTATGCTTATTTAGACATAGTACGTCAAAAAAGAGGAATGGCAATTTCGCGGATAAAGAACAAACTTGATTTGTCAGCGACATGTGTTGGTGTGACAGAATATTATTCAGAGTAAAAAGTGGGAAAATGTCAAAAAATCATTCATTACGTTTTGTTTTCTTTAATCAGGCGAAAGGAATTTGAACTCCTCCAGTTTGAAACGTTTTACCTAAATGTTAAAGCAGCTATTCTTTGAACCAATGATTTTGTCCAAATGTCAAAGAATTTAATAACTTTGAGACAACAAACAAAACATAAATAAACACATTTACGCAGCAGTGTCTAGGCACTTGTAGTGATACAACCAGACTACTGACCCAATGTTCTATACCGGAAGGATTAAAATGAAGAAACTGTAATAGTTCTCTGTTCTGATTCCGATGTTCAGAAATCCGAAAGCAACTCGCGTTTGCTCTCAGAAGCAGCATTTGTTGGGCAAGTCGAAGCCCTTCCTTGTTCAATAGTTTTCTCTATGATGGATAAAGTGCTGATGTGTAAAAAAAGAGCAACAAAATATCTGAAGTTATTCCTTCTCTTTTGACTTAGCTCCCGAAGAACTATAAACCAACGTCTTAAACGTCTCATCTTTCTCTCTATTGCTCCTGCTCTCTTTCTCCCCAGAGAGCAAATTCACTGGTCATTGCGGTCCAGAAGACTAAGCTTTGGCCTGCTACTTATCTGCATACCGATTAGATCATTGCTGTCCTGTTGGCAAGTTGGGCCGAGTAAGTAAACTTTTATGGCATCTCTGCGCGATAAATTCTAACAGTATATTCGAGGAAAATGGCTTTATCTGCGTTTACGCGTCAAATGATCAACGGTTGAAAAGTGAGAATACCTAATGAAGTTGAAATACAAATTGAAAGAAATGACAGACAGATAGTGGCGGAGTGTAATGAGAAAAACAAAGAAAAATTATCGGGGTGTTCACATATCATGTGCACAAAATACGTTCAGCAACTAATGGTCAAACTTATAAATGGGCCTCCTTCAAGCTAATTATTACCCACTGCGTAAAAATGGACAAACATTTGCTCATGAAAATCAATGAAGGCTACAGGGAACTAAGTGAAGTCTAGCACATTTTTGATCATCCGTTGAAAAGGGATGAAAGAGCACTTCACTGTACGACCCTCACTTCACCTATCGTTCTGAAAATCAGGTTGTTTAATCGAAGTAAATATTAGGTTATTTACAATGGTCGTCTTTTATTGGATATTCACAGTTACCACAACCTAGTAATTTCCTTTCCAACGACTGCGAAGTTTGTGTAATATCGAAATGGTGTAAAACTTGTCTGCTTTCCATCAGACATGCGGATATTTTCCTAGATCAAAAGAATTCTGAAGCCGTCTGTGCAAGTGAAAATAAACAAATGATAGACTTTTATGGATAGAATTACAAATAACGACGAAGGTCTCCGTGAATTAATTTTTTTGACGCTGATCGCAACTTTTCCAAATTCAACCCTTTTCATAATCGAATGAATCGAGTGAAAGATATCATTTGAGAGCGAGATGTTAATCCGCAATAATTTTGAAATATGTCTTCTATCGTTATTCAATCCAAACGGATAAATTAAGATCTTCCGAGAGATTCACTATGATCCGAGCGAGAATGTCTGTTGCTAGGAAAATAATGCGTATGGAAGCGCTTAACTGAAAAGCTCCTTTTATGTCAGTCTACGTAATTGGGATTTATTTTATTGAAATAACAGATGTTCCGTTTTTTTATTTTTTGCCCAAAAGATGAGCATATATGCAAGGAGACCGGTGTTGTTCCACTTCAGTTGAATTGGATTAGGGCTATTCTATTCCGTACTACTACCACCATCACAACCACCACCCCCGTATGTTGATACTGTGATGTCACTCATGTGTGTCCTTGAGGAGGATCCGCGTACGTAATGGACAAGCATCAGGCTTACTTCATATCACGCTTACTAACCACCATCCTAACTCCTCTTGGAAATCATTTTTCAGTACCCCTTGCTTTCATTTATCGTTCATCACTGACGAACGCGAGAATTCAGTTAGTACGCTTAACACGAGGCTTCTCGGGGCACTTGATGATATATAAACCATCACATTCACCTCTTTTCGCGTTGAAACCATCAATAATCGTTAAAATAAACCTATTTTTTGCGCTAGTTGTAACAAATTAGTAAATGTCAACTGAAACGTGACCCATGCACTTCTTGGCTTTGCGTACAATGCTTCAATCTCTTTTCACAGAACAGAACAAAAACGGACTTGTATATTTGTTAATCTGAATTTTCGCGAGCGTGTTTAAAAAATACACTTGAATTAGGGTTTTTGAATGTGCACAATTTCAATTACAAACGATTCATTGATCTATTCTTCGTTGGCGTGCAACGATCTCAATGAATTTCCCAGAATTGTTTGATTTCAATATACTAAATCTAGACATTTTTCCATATTATATTGTGCTAATGTGAAATTTACGTGTGAACTGGATAAATTGGCACATGGGTGAATACAAAACCAGAATTCAGGCTAAAAGCTTAACGGTTAGATTTGGGGGAAAGTTACTCCATGTTGGAGAGTATTTGCCAGTCATGTGTTAAGAAAGTTCGTGAAATGCTACGTAGTAGCTACAGAACTTCACTCGCATTTGTTAATCTTCAGTCCTTCGTTTGGAGAAGAGATAAAGCCATACAGATATCATCTCGAGAGACAAGTACCAGTCAAACATTTCATAAAGTATTGTTCATACCATTAGATTTATATTCGTTTGGTCAGGATCCCAAATACAACACAAATGATCCTCGATAAAAAACAAGCTTCTCACAAGTGTCACATGGATACCAGAGCCAATAAATAGCACCCAAACTACGCGAACAGTCTAAATTCAATGGCTATCCCATCCTAAAAGTGAGGACAAATTTGACCGAAAACTGCCAGGCCTAAACAACTCGGGTAAAGTACTTTGGTTTGGCATGTGGGCTGCAAAGATCACAGTGAGGCAAAGGTTTTGAGTGAAAGGTGAGTCATTGAGTTAGTGCGCCCGGTGTGTGTGTGTGTGTGTGTGTGTGTGTGTGTGTGTGTGTGCAAATAGGATTGGGAGCATGAGTACAATTCAGAAAGATTGTTATGACTCAAGGAGGATGGACTCAAAAAATGTGCGTGCACATGTACATGTCATAGAGCAGTCGGTCAAAATGCCGCTGTTGTATGGCCGCACGCTCACCGTCGTTTTGTTGAAGTACAACTAAGATGTTTTTGTCACATCAGTCAGCCATTTTGCTAACTGTATCGGCCCATATATAGAACATGTACATTTATTTCTGTTCGACAAAAGGGTTATTGCATCATGTAATTTCCATCTTTGCAAGATTCCTGGTCATCAATAAATAGAGGAAATAGCTTTCGCACTGATTGTTACTCTGCTGAACTGAATCGAGCGTGATGAAATCGCAAACGTTTGTTGGAAAACGATTCCATTTCAAGGTTGGTTGCCTCTATGGAGTGCCGTTTTCAGCTCATGCAACAAGGGGGCAATCCTCGTCGCATTTCAGTTAGTCCAGTCTAAGTCATTTCACTACTCTGTTGAATTGGCTTCAAACGTTTCGTCGGTTGGTTGCAAAGCTTCAGGTCTGTGATACATTTGCATTTTATATCATCAGTGAATAGGTGGTAGCGGTAAGTATCGTGAGCCCATAAGATTGAATTTAACGTACTGCTAACTACTAACTAACTATAACGTAACATTGTTACACGGTAAACTAATCAGTTGAACATCAGTAAGTGAGAAGATTTCAAAGTGAAGGCTGAATTTTACCAAAAGCTATTTCAGGTAATGGTACTATATAGTTAGACTGACGAAGGCGTTACACTCAGGTTTAACTTTATTCATTGCAAACAATGTAAGGAAATGCACCGGAATCGTTACGTTTCCAGTCTGTCACTTACCGATTGCATTTCAACGTATTGGAAGCCAATATTCTCATAAATAAACCATAGCTAGTTAGTTCACAAAATCAAATTTGAGGTGTCCTGCGTGAAGCATTGTCTTCGTTCTTTCGCAATATTTTCTACCTCAGTCAATATTATCCTCTTGTGTCGGAAACATCCCGCCAGGTAAATCTGTGCAAAAAGACGACAGTTTATTTCAACTCCGAAACTAAAGTGTGCAAGTCGATAGAGAATACAGTTTTTGTCCAAATATCTCCGCATCCATCATCCAATCAGGGGATCTATGATCAGTTTGTACTAGAACAAATAGCAATTCTTGCTCTCGATTCTGATAAACTCTGATGTTTTCACCTGTTAATTACAGTCATTAAAATTGGAGGCTTACGTCCCGTAGATTAACAAAGACATCCCAATACGGAGCGGTCAATTCAGCTGCTAGCGGTCAGGTGGATAGTACGTTTGTGTTTTATGAGTGGGTTACCGGTTTCGAATTTAAGTCGACGGATTCACATTGCTAGTAGGACCCAGCTAGATTGAAACCGCTATCTTCCTAGCTTTCCAGATCACACTTCGTTTGCTCTATGCACAATGAAATTTGCCATACAAACAAATAAAATACTCCACCACCCTCATGTGCATTCAAATAAGTTGAGAAATTGAAAGTGACAGAGAATCGATTGCTGCACAGTTTGTCCAGTTTGTCTGAACTTTGATTTGTGGGTTTAGGTTTTAGTCGTATGGATATCCAGGGAAGTTATAACTCCTCCGATAAGTTTTATCACCCAACAATGATATGCAAAGAAGTAAGTTCTGTCGAAATTATTAGATTTTCTAGAAACTGTGTTCATATTGTCTTGGCGATGGAGTACTCATCGACTTGTGCCATCTCATATGATGACGAATGCTGACAACCATCCAGAGGAACAGCTTTTTACCTTAATAAGCGCTCACTATTTTCAACATGGAGGTGTCTAGGTCAAATTTTCTATCCGTTTACTCTACATACACGTCTACTTACGTACCCAAGCATGTGCGCTCGTCTGCGATAGGGTGTCGATGGAATTAACGGAGGGTAAATTCTAAACTCCGGAGTCCGCCAAACTGTTTACTCTTATCAGTCCTATTCAGATACATCATCGAGTAATGTGAAATGCCCTCAGCTTTTACATTGGAGTACATCTTAGCTTGCATACATGGATTGGCATCTCAACTTTGCGCCCAAATACCCAGTCAGTGACTATGCCATAGCCGTCAAACTGGAGACCAGTTCACAAAAACTGAAGAAACGTTAGCGGGAAACGTGTTAGATGACTTCATTCAAATTGATAATGAAACAACTGAAGAGGATACGAACAGTTTAAGTATCCTGATTATGTGATGTAACTCAACCCAAGGTGTAATCACATCATGGGTCGATAGCTTCCTGCCCCAGAGAAGTTAGCGTTTACGCGAAAATACGCTAAGGTGTACCTTAAGATGCGGTTTGTCCTACTCGTATAAACTAGTGAGAAACCTGATCAATACATGCATGTATTATCCGTAAATTGATTCTTTTTGATCACTACTGCCGATAATGCTTTCTAACTAGGGAAACAATGAACTTACGGCAAAGACGTTCAACGACGATGACACTGTCTTCCGGTTTCACCTTTTCCTTTCCTCTAAACCCTTTTTAATGATTTGGTTATGTTCTACGACGATCGGCTAGCGCTATTTTACAGCACTACTACGTGCTGACCAAAACTGCTAGTTGGTGCTGCCGCCTGGACAGTCAGCTTAAGACGGCTTAATGCAGCCAAAAAGGCGCAGTTCAGTTAGACCTTGAAAGATATTCGGTCCAGCGTGGTGGAGCACAAAGATGGCCCTCATTTTGACGATCTTTCTTTCCACAAACAGACAGGTATAGGCAGCAGACATCCAGTATATCAAAATTAAAAATTGTCTTTTTTTTAACTTTCTTGCAATATTGTGTAAGCTTGATCTGTCAATTGTGAATATTCACCACCGAATTAAACTTGATGGAAGATTCTTTGAATTACGATACTGACTGGCGAGTTATGAAATGAAAGCCTGTCAACGTGAAATTCTTTGCTCTGACTGGTTCTCTACTTCTATGTGGCTAATCTGTTGGCTGGGCTACCGTAATCAAATCGGGAAACGAATTTAGGAAAAGGGACTGAAAGAGATTTTTCACAATTTACCTCTGGATTTGAAGCCGAAGGTGAAGATTTCAGACTTTCCCCTGCTCGGGTTTATTCTGTGGAATCGAGCCTGTATCCGGCCATAGTTCACCTCTTTTTCTCGCCAAATGCAGCGTCATACTTTTGAAATTGTAGTAAATGTCTCCTTAATCTTTAATCAACTGGTAAACATGTTTCGTGATGACGGAAAAGGTTGCACATTTCATAGAATGATGGGTTAAAAAAATTTACCGATCAGCACACGTTATCGTTTATATTATACCCATATCACAGATGCAATTCTCTGTTCAAGTTAAAACAATCACCCACAGAAAGTACTTTTTAATCAAATCAATTCTGAACTCCAAATGTTGTGAGGTACTACTCCCATTTGTGAGTAGCATGTTTAAATTGAACAAAGGAATATGATCGATGGTTTCTCAACACGGTCTAAAATGAACAAGATCTCCCAGAGCGAACTAGTTCGTTCTAGATTGTACATACAAAGAATGCACACCTACTGTTGGACCGTTCCATCAATTATTCTGTGCTTTTGGGACTTATGTGTGACCTGTTTCAGATGAGACATTTCATCCTTTGTAATCCCACTTATTGAGAGTGTTCTCGTTGTTCCATAATAAAACTCTCCACAGACCTTCACAGACTTGTGGAAATATAACACAGATGGTCTTGACCTTTGCTATATCCACGTTGTTTGTTTAAACACCTCTTTCCCGGGAAACACTGCAACTATGCATAGCTAAATATTAAGCAACTATGTTGTCAATTGCACTTTTACTTTTAACAAGACGTGACATCACTGGCACTGAGTTAAGCCAGTGTTATAAATATCATTTGAAGGATTCGAAAAAATATTGCTGGATGTACACTACCGGTTTCACAGTTGTTACCACTGGTTCAATATGCGTATAATCTCAAACTTTGAAATGGTTTGAACTTTTATGTCCCTATGTCGCACAACGAGCTACTCATGATGGCTTCTGCTGAGCCCATGCTCTAATAATTCTTGTTGGAAACTGTACGTTAAATAAAGTTTAGTATCGTGTTTCTCCGTTTTGGAGGTTCAACTCGGCCTGATGTCTCACTCATTGGAAAATACGGGAAAAAAATTGACCCAAGACGACGAGCTTTCCCTTGGTCCTGATGGTTGATTTTCGGCAGGGTTCATTTCAGAACTGAAGGCTTTGGACGAGAAACTTAATTAATCTTGTGCTTATTGATTGTAACCGCTAGCACTACCTGTCCGTAAAGATCCAATGAATGAAAACTACCGCATCTGTCGTCGTGCAGGATAATCCAGACTGCGCTACCTACATCGCTACTACATCGAATGGGCGAGAGACATTGATAAACGGGTTACTGGTCATGCATTCATCTTTGTTCAATTATGAATCCCTTATCTTAAGTCATTCTCTTTCTGCCACATTCCGTTTTGTAACATTTCATCAGGTAACGCACTTCATGCTGGATGTTGACTCTCCTCTATTCTTTTACCAAAGAATGACACTTTGTTGATACTTTGCCACTGACTTTATTACAAGAGACAAATATTCACAGGCAGAAAGCGCATTGATCACACTAAGGCTTTATTGACCGAATCTTCACATTTCATCGTGTCCTCCCCGGGAAAGTAAGGACATACGGTGAGCTAAGCAAACCATTTAAAACCAGCACTAATGTTCGTCAAACTGCCTTGTTTCCATGTTCTTGTTCAACTTCGTCGTAGGAAAAATTCTAAAGAACGTGCCAAGTGGTCTTCAAAATGTTGGGATTCATTGTTCAGCTCGAAGAAAGCTACGTGACTTAGTACTCCGAAAGTATCGTTTGCTTGTTTGAAAATATAGACCACACGGTAAGCGTACGTGCTAGACTATCAAGATCTATTACTCCCTTTCGGTATGCGCTTTTCACTTTTACAGTGAAATTTGACTGCTCAGTGCCGGCAGTCATCTACTCCGATTCCGATACTCGATGATTAAGAAAGAAATATTTTTCGTAGGCTGCTTCTCATACTTAACTAGCTATGTGACAAATGACGTCAAAACTTAACCACTTGCATTTTTAAAACACGGGTTCCGTATGCAGTACTGAAACACGTTACGATTCATCACTGCTGCACCAACATGCGGTTAAGTCTTCTTTATGACTCTGAGACCCTAGGTTTACGCCTGGAAGACAATAGTCATTGAACGGTGTTTGAGGGTCAACCATTAGGGAGTTTGGCGAAGATTAGACAAAACCAGGGGTAAGTAGCAGTGAGGTCATCCAACGAATTTTTCTGAAGGATTCGGCGAACAATTAACCGTTATATCGAAATCAAATTAGTAAGCCTGTTTAGTCCAACTGTCGTCTGCTTTACCGCATTTTACTTGTTGTTGCCTGAATAATGCATGAATGCATAAACAAACTGTGTACGCTGTGTGATGACCATAAGGGATCATTTTCTCCTCCTGCCAGAAAATTAGACCCATACTATATATACTTTAATCATTCTTATTTACTGTTTGTTCATCGCAAGCTTGTATTGGAACAGCAACTTTTGCCTCTTTGTACTTCGATGCACGTCCCTATCGTTGATGTTGGTGGTGACGAGGATGATATTGTTGTTGAGAATGATGATCGTTCGGATGATGATGATGATGATGATGATGATGATACGGTACTCCCTCCTGTTTTTACCCATGATGTGTTTTTCTTCTGATGCTCAACGGTGACTGATCCAGCAGGCTTTTCTTAACCAATCTTTAATAGGGTTCAATGTAGAGAGTAACCTAGGTGATGCTAGCACAAAAAATACTTAGGCACCATTTAGAGGACAACAAAAACAATGATTGTCCAAAAAAAACAAGGGTTGCAAATCAGATATTTTTAATACAAATATAAAAATGAATCCAAGTTTTGCGGTGGATTTGGAAGAAAAACGTGAATGTTTCTAGTCCGAAAACTGCTCAACAAAAAGAGATGGTATGAGTTTCATGTGGTGGTGCTACGGCCGCTTAAACCTACATGATGAGTCATAATTATTTAGAAAACATTTCTGTGTGCACCTCAAACACAAAAATAAATAACTGTTTTCCCGTGAAAAATAAATAACGTTTCGCAATTGCCACCAAATACAGCAATCGATTGGCTTTCTAACTGTTGTGCACATATTTGCCAGTTTAATTAATTCTAAAACAAAAATTCTCTGTGACTGCAACGCTTATTTATC
>UZAN01040099.1:30180-92152 GCA_900618425.1 Echinostoma caproni | reverse complement strand
AAATAATAATAGGTCTACTGCACACCGCGCACGAAAAGCCCACCACGCTCTCATACATTGTATAGCATACAGCATGCACCCGAACATATCTAAGCAAACCACTCACCATTGCAGCACACGAAGGCATACAAGAAACAAACATCGCACAAAAAAAGTGACACGATACTCCCTTTGCTGGCCAGTGCTGAATGTGCCAAAACTGCCGGTCTCTAATATGAGTGCGAAAGTGCGACTCCACAATGGTACTTTTAGTTTCATATTCTTACCTTTCCTCCCTCTGTAAACCTTTTTCACTTTACTCTAAACAGTATCACCTGAAGTAAACCCCTGGTATTGTTTAGAGTTAAGTTAAAAAGGTTTATCTAGAGAAGGTTAACGAATCATGACAACCCACGAAAACAATATTCACGTCGTAGCACCAGAGGAAGTCCAAAATCCTACTGGTGTATGAATCTGGACGCACGTTAGGCGAAAGCCTGTTTTCGTCCTAGAAACCTGACCTAACCTGACCTGACCTGACCTGACCTGATATTTGACCTCGGCCGGCTTAGTAAACGAACGAATCGGTGACTAGATCACAAGGCTCAGGCGTGAGTGTTGAAATTTACCGCTGTCTGGGCGGATTTCGTCTAAACCCACAGAAACCGAGTAAGTTAGAGGTGCCTGGAGTTTCAGTTAGAGTTCCTTTTGAATCAAATGTTATTGCCTGCCTGATTTTCGCATTAAGCGGAAAACTTGACAAGAGGCTTGAAAAACAAACTGGAGAGGAATCAATGGGATTTCACCTGGCTAGGTCACCAACTTGGGACCAGGAGTCCCAGGTTCGAACCGCTCCACCGCAGCCCGTCTTCCCAGGCAAGCCTTGTGTGGCCGGGGCCCCACTTCCTGAATGTTGACTGTATATTGACATATTCAATGAAATAAAAAAGGAAGTAAAAAGATATTTATTCCATTGATTTATACAATCTGAACTCAGTTACTGATTATGAGAAATTGATTTTTTCTCTCTCCACAATTGCCGGATCGACTATCACATTCTCTCTAATGCCAATTGACTTGACATCTACAGATTCTCCCTTTATTACTTAGTTTCGTCATGGTGTTTTCTCTCATTCTATACCATATGCGAAATTTAGGAATCGTCAGATTACTGAACTTCTGTTTGTGCTCAATTAAATTACGTCAAAAATCAATTCCGTTTCATCAATGAAGTAAGTAAAATTAGTCAGTTATTGATGTTAACCCGTGTGTTTCTTTGCTTGACATGACACGCATACGCGCACGTTTCCATCTGTGAACGAGCACATGTGTAGTTGATGGCTAACATGAATTCTGCAAACATATATCTTCATCTGTTATTCAAATCAGAAGATTATTCAATCAACAGCATGCCCGAAGTTCGATTGTCTGCGCTGCGTTTTGTATGTTCGTCGTCTCACTGGATTTTATTTTTATCTTGATGTCAAACATGTTCCGGACCGATACCTACTCTGGTCAGAATATCATTAGATTGAAATCTGTGAATTCTGTAAATCACCCAAATAATGTCCTTGGAGAACCTAGCAATCATGTTTAGATTAAACAGCGTAAGCGTGCTGGATGACTTTGTGCACTTAATTGCATCTCTCCTGCCAAGATGACCGTGCCATCAGTGGTCAGCACCAACATTTGCTCTCCCTTCGCAAAGATCTCGGATTTAACTTCCTCACTGAACACACAAATCCATTCCAACACATGTGTTTTAAGCATACAAGAAACGTGGTTAAATCCAAACGGTAAGGATGCTCTCGGGCAGACAGATGACTTCAACTGCTACCAGCAGGATAGACAACATAGCAGGAAGAAAACTGGAGGCGGTGTGGCAACGTACATCAACACTTCTTGGTGTGACAAATCTGAAGTGGTTTCCAGCTATTCTGAAAATCCATTGACTATTTATCCGTTCGTTGTCACCTCAGATTTCCCCAATATAAGAGTACAATTATTACTAATGTGTATATACCTCCTTCGTGTTCCCAATCAGATATATCTTCTTTCTTTAATCATTACATCCCGTTTTTGGTTCCAATATTAAACGGGAATCTTCATTTGGCTGTTGGTGACTTCAACCATGCAAGCATTTTCCCTCTGCTTTCTTTTGGCTTGTCCGATTTCTCTCATTCTCCTACCAGAGGCAGCTCTTTACCTCACCGGGTAATCAAAAACCATCCCACTTTGTTTTCTATGAACCTAATCGCCCCAGTCACTACCAATGATCATTGTGTTCTCCTGGTAAGACCGAAGATAAACTCTAGCTCTGCATATCCAACATTCATACGATCAAACCAGATGAGGTTTCATCTCCGAAACATTTCATCAAGCCGCATTTCTCTTCTCTGTCGCTCCATAACGATTGCCCAATCTTGGTTTGCTTCTTGTTCATCACTTCTTAACTGTGCCAGTCTTTTCACCGAAACGATGAAATCAATTTTCCATTTTTGCTGTCCCATGGAAACGCTGTTTGTTTGCAACGGCGAAATTTACATTTCGACTCTTGAACTATCGACGAAGGTAAAAGGAACGGTCCTACAAATATCACCATCTATCTGCTGTAAAATATTACAACCTAATTAAGGCCGAGATAACACGTGCAAACAAGACTTTCGCTTCCCAAATCCTACAAACGAAAAACGCAAGGCTTCTGTGGCAAGGAAGTTGTCTTGTTTGCGAACGAAAAAGGAAAACACGTGAACAGTTATGTTGATGCAAATAGCCTTAACGCCGCATTTCTTTATCCGTTTAACAATAACCAGATACTCTCTTTCCCATGTGAGGTTTCTAACTCTGATCTGTTCCCTTTTCCTAATGGTAAAATGTTTAAGCTTCTACGTTCCTTCAAACCATTGTCGTCTACGGGCCCTGTTGGTCTTTCTCCAGCGTTTCTCAAGTTTGGAGCAGCCCCTCTAACTAGTATGATGACGTCCCTCATCAACGAGTCTCTTTCCACAAAGATGATCCTCGATTCTTGGCGACCAATGACCATGATATCTGTTCGAAAGACCTCATCCTCAAACATTCTTGAAAAACGTTTTCGTCCCATTGAATTGACGTTTGTAGTTCTAAAGTTGACTGAGAAAGCCATCCTGAGTCGCTTACAGTCACTTGTCACCATCCTGATGATCCTCTTCAGATCGCGTATAAACCCAACAGATCCAATTTGGATGCTGTGTCTATTCTGGTTCATTTTATAAGCAAATCATTGAACAGTTCGACCAAGTCTGTTTATTGCGTTTTTCTTGATTGTTCCTCTACTTTTGATTCTGTGTCCTGGTCATTCCTACTTGAGAAGCTTGAATCTTTTGGTACCCCGAGACAGCTACTTTTGTGGCTTTCTGACTAGTTCACCGAAAGAATCCAGTGCACAAATCTGGACAGGAATTCCTCGAGTCCTCTAGTCACTAACTCTGGTGTGCTTCAAGGTGCTCCCTTCTCTTCGCATTTTTTATCTGCTTTCATTAGTGATCTCTCAGTTCTACACCCTGACCTTATCCAAAAATATGCTGACGATGTCGTTTTATGTCCTCGGAATTCTCCTCCTTCACTGAAAATCTGTCCCGAATTCTACAGCTTTCAAACCACTCTGGCCTTAATCTTAACACATCCAAGTGCTTGGAGTGCATTTTTAGTTCTTCCCGCTCTACATTCCCGTCGCACTCTGTAACCTTTAATTTTAACCTTTTGTTTGAATTGACCTCAAAGAAATATCTGTGTGTTACTATCGATTGCAATCTTCGTTGGTGGACACATTCAGAGCTGTATAGGAAAACTTCGGCGCTTCTCCTTTCAGCTTCGGAAACTCAGACAATTTCGCACTGCCCAACACGTTTTTGTTCTCCCTTGGTAATCAACGCGTTCTCCCTATTTTAATTTATTGCTCCCCTGTAGTGTTTCGTAATCTATTGAAACAAGACTTTAAAACTACTCGTTGTGGATTGCTTATAATAAGCCGTGCATCTTTAATTGCTGAGGAGTTATTAATCGCAGAATTTATTAATGGTCATATGAGATCTTGTGTTACCTTTGCCAATAAGATTTTAAACGAGCCCTTCCATTCTTTTTCATCTTGACTTATCTTGTTATCGCTCCCACTCGATAACTTGTTCCGCTTAGCGATATCTTCCCTCTCGAATAAACATTTATAAGACCTCCCCTGTACAATACCTGGTTCGGATCTTGACCGACAAGAAACGAGTTATGAATGAATTACGTCAATATTTATCTGAATGAACTAAACTTCGGAGGCATTTTTTTGACACAGCAATCTATTGGATTTGTCTATATTTCTATATTTTCGCCGGTGTGACGACCAGTGTACAATTTTTAACTGAAATGTAAGCATTTCAAGCTTGCAAATGTTATACAAATACAAATAGTATGAACTGTTGATGGAGTTACCCTGCCGTGAGTTAACAAACCACGATTAGGAGCAAACTGTGAAACTAAACGTATGACGTGTCTACCATAAGAAGCGTTTTCATGGAAATTGAGTAAAATAAGTTTAACAGTGTGAGCACAAAGTTAGCAGTAGGTGAGCGAGGGATAGACAATGGAAATGGGTTTTCCTTTTTGCATATTTGCGGTAACAGTAACGTTTGCATCTCTTGACAGTCTTTTCACAGCTCCGGTTTCATCATCCTAATTCGTATACTCTCTGAGGTTTTTCGGATCTTATTACGTAACTGACCCTGTTCAATTGATTGCTTACTTACAGTATTCAGAAACTTTCAGACCTAACTTCATTCATTCTCGAATTGCACCCTTCTTGTGGACTTTTTGCGCACAAACATGTTATCAATGGAACCAAATGCACGTACTTTTATCTGAAAATAACTTCAGTCATCGAATTACAGTCTATCCAATCGACTTCTCCATGCGTCAATACTTGAAGCGACGTATTGGCGAAAATTTTTTATCGTTCTTACTTTACTCTTGTGCATCGATCGGAATTATTCACGACTGACCGCTACGAGGACAGCCACATCATACTCGCTGTGAACTGCGATCGGAAACCCTCCACGTTCCCCCATATAATCCTGACTGACATGATTTCACATCACATGAATTCCAGTTAGCATATCAATCGAACGCAATCGGTGCATGTGTGTGATCATGAGTTCAAATCCTCGACAGGACATTGGATATGCAAATCTGATAAGCTCTTTTACAGGAAAGCGAATCTGCAACTCGGCATTTCCGCGAGTTTAAATTTGATTGGACGATCTGAGGAATGTGATTGAATTCTGAAAAATCTCAAATTCAAATCAATAACACCCATCCAATAGCATCACTCCCGTGTCAGATGTGAGTTCAAAATGCGTTTGAAAGTGAAATTATTATTATTATTATTGTGCCTGCCTATCCCTTTTTGAAATGCGCGAATTTTCCTCCATTCCGGAAGAACATTTCACACCAAAGATCACAGGAAACATCTGTCTTCAGAAATCTTTATGGTCGACGTAAGATCCAGAGCGGAATATGATAAAAAATGGATGTGATTGTGAAATTAATTTCTATTAGATACAGGACAAGTGTCACGCGAAATGGAATGCCAATGATTACGCTACAATTTGTTCCGACCGTGTTCATTATTAGTAGCAGGACCTACTTATCCACTCGATGAGTGATTGTTTGCGGAATCTCCTTGACCTGAATGCACTGAGTCCGGTACAACAGAGGCAACCGTTTCTGTTGACCCCCAAGGGCATCACAATGTTCTATCACACAGAGAGAATCTTTGCATACCTGCTATAAGGAATCACTCTCTCTCTCTCTCGCGCGCGCGCGCTTCACTTAGGTAATGCAATTATGTACCGGGAGTTGGACTGTGCGTATGTTATTTCAATTGCCGCACGTTAGTAGGCGGGAAAGTTACGGATTGCTGCGTATTGTCTGAGCATTTGGGTCCCCTAACCAAACATGAACGCTTGCCAGTCTGTGAAGTAGAAGCATCATTAGAGATTGGGGTATTTTAATTCTAATGAGGATGCTGCCAATTGGATTGTTGAATTAAGAACAGCATCCGGATCTCCGAATCATCCAATTATTATTGAATGGTTTAATAGAGTTGGAATAGTAATATTGGTTTGCAGGTCTGTTATCTATGTCCATGGGTTAATCCATAAAGTTATTGGAACTCAGATTGACCTGGCGACACAAGGAATAATAACCACAAAGTCGGGTTGAAGTAAGATGAGCTGTGAGTATAGGTAATTCTGTTCGAAAACGCAAAGAGTCACAAATGTAACATACTAGTTCATTTGTTGTTGTTCAATCGCTTTTGGAATGGTTTGTATGTTCAGGTTTTAACATTCAACAAATCCGATCACATGAGGCGAATTAAAGCCCTTTCTGGACTTGACTTGTACTTGTACTCACCGTGTCCTGGTTGGTTGACTGAATGCGATATGACGGTGCGTACGTAGTGTAACGTCCCATTACGCTGCACGATTCACATCACCCCGTTAGCAGATTTGACCACACAGCTATCTAGCAGGAGATTGGTTAACCCAACTACCATAATATATCTAAATGACCTTCCCGAAACGTACCGATTGTGGACGGAAAAATCGTCAGGGTCTACATAGGTCTACAGAAGTATCTGTAGAAACCAGTGTGCGCATTCTAGATTCCCACTCCATCAAAATTCCCATTCTTATGAGGGAATGCTCACTGAGGTTTTTATTCTATTTGTATGAGGTACTTATCCCGAACGAAATGTGTTTGGCAAGTAATGAGCATTTCGATGAAACAGTCAACCAGAGTGTAAGAAACACGTCAAAATACGTTCGCTTCAAGTTTAGATATATACATCCTTCAGTATCGAGTCCATATCATTCTGATCGATCAAATATGTTCACTCCTCAGAGGCATACGCTCTCGGGAGGGATGCCCAAAAATCAACGCGAAATATGATTCTAACAAGAAATCGAATTGGAAGCATCTATGTAATTTTCGCTTTACTTCACCATTATCAATATTTATCCCGATTGAAATAATATTCTGTTGACCAAACGAGGTTGTTTGCGCAACTTAAACTTTAGGCACTTACACTTGTGCTTTTATACATATCAGATAGAAATAACCTTGATTGACTCATCAAGCCAAACGAGAAAGAACGACAATGTTTGTCAAGTTCTGTGGGAGCATATGCAAAAAGAGAAGTCAATTCTGGAAATTTCCAGGGAAATTTGTTCACCTGGGACACGTCACCCTATGTCGCATCATCATGACATGATTGAGGTTAATGTGAGCTGCGGTGCGACAAAACAAAAATGATGTCTTGAGGACATAATGGTGCGTTCGGGATTTCGATTTCTTCTGCCGTTGCCAAGTGACATTGTTTGTTTTTTGATATTTTAATCAGAACCTTTCACTAATCTAAGCAAATTTGGGTAGAAATGTGTTTCATCTGAAAAATATCCGGGATCACTATTTAATTTGTTTTGTTATTTCCGAATGGAATCCTGAAACCTTTTGGTCATTTTCATCTTATGAGTAAATTTCACCTATAAATTTACCACACGCTTCTGAAGTGTTTGTCTAGCATAAATTGATATTCTCACTAAAACCTTCAGTTGCTCAATCATTTCTTCTCCCTTGTTGGAAAGTTCGGGATCCATGAGTATGAAACTTCTTTGAACTTCAAGTTGTTTTGTTGTGTTCCCAAATAAGTAGGAAGATGAACACACCACAAATTAATTAGTGCATTTATTGTAACGGTATTTATGTATCCGGTTCACAAACCGGGGAACAAGCAGGAACGAACAGTGTGTAGGAAGGCAGGCAGGCCGACACTGGCTCACACGTAGCACTACATCCGAATACCATCAAGCCAGCACTCAAACAATCAATGAATCGATCAATCAATCTGGCCACAGGCATGTATGGCAAATGTCTAAGTTACTTGTAGGCCTCAGCAATTTTCTCCCAACCGGTTTTGATACTGATCTTTTATTTTCACGATCTTGTGAACCGTTGCTCACGCTGTACTACCGAATCGGCATGGCATCCCATTCACAGATTCTCAGTTTGGGTGCATATTGTTCTTTTTTGTGTGTAGTGATCACTAAATCTAGCAGCGACGGAGTATTACCCGACCTGAATCTAGTGCTTTCCTTAACATGTTGCCACAGGGCATTTTCATGCAGCAATTTGAGGTAGTTTTCTTCTGCTGACTCCCGGGTGCACACCTCAAACCTCCAGTCTATATGTGGTAGGTTGAAGTGGCCAACAATGATGACTTTTTTTAGCTCATTTCACTATCCTCGTGAGAACACACAGCAGTTGGCTATCCTCTTCACGATTTGTATTCAGGTGAGGTGAACACGTACTACGTTGACCCTTCTGTTATTGGTTAGTCGAGTTACTGTGCACAACTGCACATTCCTCGTGCAGAGAATGGTCTCTGATTTGATGTGGTTTGTGCCTTTTCTAATGGCCATTCCTCCTCCCGCATAGTCTTGGTTACAGTGCTGTCGGTAGACTCAGAACGATTGTGAACCATCCACGGTATGTGGTATGTATTTGTCAGTCAGGTTTCGGTGAGTGCCACCAAAGTCATTTTTTGTTCCCCAGCCAGCTGAGTAATTTCTGCCCATTTATTCCTAACGCCGCATGTGTTGTTGTACAGCATGAACATACTTTCCTCTCTTCCTATGCATTTTCCATAGATCCTTCTTGCTTAGGCCTCAGGTGCAACACTCGAGGAGACACGCAAGTTTTTTTCCGTGATAGTTGTAGCCTGCGGGTCTTTCTGGTGAGTCACGTCAGCTGACGGCTCTTTGCTGAAGCCTACTGAAATTTCAACGCCTACGTTGTCTGCTTACAGGCAATTTTGCCATTGCTCATCCTCTAGCACATTATCGATGAAACCGACTCCCGGCGACACTGCTGGTATACGCTCTACGCGGATGCCAGAAGATACCATCCGAGTTTGGACCTTTTCTCCTCGTTCGTCAGGACAGATACCCATTGACCGTCGCAGTAAGCCTTTTTATGAATACCGGAGGGTTCAACTGTCATGATGCGGGATTAAACACTAAGTGTGTAACGTTTGTCACTGGTCGTTGTGATCAATTGTGCGCACGCAGTTGCACACATCGGAGGCACAGAATTTCCGATTATATCACCGACAGCTTTCCAATAATTAACTGTCAAACAGAGATTGCCTTTGTTATCCACACATAGCTACCCAAGCACAATAATCGATAACTGCTTCACAAAACAGGGTCAACTGGTCATTTTTATTTTATAACGGTGTGCATGCGGTTACATGAGTTGATATATGAGCCCTCTTGAAAAGAGTTGTTTTCTCTAGTGGAGGTTTTGTAATGTAGTCAGTCGGGACCATTATTTACTATAATGTAGGCTGAGAATTGTCGCTATTGCTCTTCCAAAATACATTTTGTAGGGGGTTGTTCCATTCGATGAGTACCTGCGGTGATTTAGGCCGACGAGATGACGCCTATCCTGGAGGGCCGCGTCACAGTTTTTTGAACACATGCGATCAATCAAATTTGAAAGGCGACGTCAGTAACACGCGTACGGCTTCCGACTATACACCATAGGCAGATCGTGCCAGTCGATTCGAGACAGTGCAGACAGAAGCAGAATTATGCAAGCAGTATTGCAATCCGATTGGTGGAAGCCTAGATAACCAATGATGTTCTTTTGTACATATTATTTAATCGCCTTCATGTCTTCCAATAAACTAACTACGTACTACTATTCCTGTGGCTTTTTCATCGCGTCCCGTTCACGTGGGATATTGCGAGCTCGTGCCATTGCGGTCCAGTGCTTCCGATATCCAGTCCGTTGACACGTGTCCGGGTGATTCCTATTGCGTGGTTTGTATTCCGAATTCCGTGCGTACTACTACTGCTACTACAATCATTACTATCAGATAGATCAGTGGGATGAGATTCAATACATTATATATTAATTAGTATATAACCAATTGTAATGACTACCCTACAGTATCCGAGCAACATTGACGCAATAGATTGAAAGAATTATAAGGGACTGCGTATGTATTGTTCATTGGTGACTATTTCGCTGATGCGTATCCAAACATATCGGATCATGCATAAAGATCGAAAATGAGCTATTTTATGCAGGTTTGCCTGTTCTGTTGACAAGTCCGCGAGCGACTGATGGAATGCCATCTATTTCAATATAGCTTATCTAAACAATAGCTTCCCTGCAATCTGTTCGCAGGTCATTTTCCGGTTACATTGTTAGATATGGTTTGCAGAAATCATGAGTGAGTTTTTTCCTCGATCTAACGGTCTTTGTGATGCGTTTGGTTTAACTAGGTTGTGGTATCTGAACATCATGAACAACAATTCAAGGAAGTTCATCCTTAAACCCTGTGCCAAATGGTTTTCTATTTCATCTTTTCAATTTCCTTAGCTCCTGGCTGACCGGGGTAGATTGAATGAGGGAGATCATTACGTCACGTGACATACACCTGTGATAAATTCCCACCCACGACTGATTCGAAGGATGTCCACCTGAAGTATCATAGAAACCTTTTGATAGAAAAGATCAACAAAAGCATTTTCGAATAGGAAATGCACAAACATTTTGAGTGACACTGAACAGAAAATAATCGGAAAATATTTGGAGATGAAACGCGACATTAGCTAGACGCGTCCGTCATGACTAAGAAATAATAATTCTGCGATCTACGTGCTCTTTTCTGGCATTCTCTAAAGTTTGATCGGGTGACTGTCTGCAATTTGGTGCAACACTCTGGATCTGCACAGTCCGTTTACTATTTTTACGTTTTATTTTGCATTAACACGAGGTGGAATCTTGTCACGAACTCAGAAAGCAGAGACACTGGCACACATACAGTTGCGTATTAACTTGCGGTATACTGAAATTCTCACAGGAATAGAAAAAAACAACACAATATATATATATATGTATATATAGGTGTGGGTGTGAAAGTTACGGCTTGGAGTAGTGCATTCCACATGATTATTACATCGTGTCCTTCGACTTACCCGGTTACTCAAGTACAAGCAAATAAGGTAATCGGTGACAGTATCCAAATAGACGACGTTTTGCACTGGGCCCAGGCCATGTTTTCTGCGAGAATCAATTTACTCTCTTGCATTAGAATGTACAACAATTCCCCGGTACCCTAGCCTGTCTGACTCTTAATCAACAAAGAAAATGTCGTTGATGAAGCAGGTCAGAAGTTGTGCACATAAGCCAAACATTGATGACATACTTCACGTTACATTTTACATATTGTACAGTTTATTCGTATTGATGACTAACGTTTAAGCTTATATAAGTTAGGAAAATACGAAATAGACAATACAAAAATTAAAGGTAAGGTCATATTCGATGACCAGACAAAGTTAAAACTCCAAGTATCGGATGATTAACGTAACGAGCAAATCGTTTTATTATGTCTTGAGATGCGTTTCTCACAGCTAACTTGATGAATAAACCTAGACCGTTACCGGAATGCAACGACGATGTATATGGTGACAAATGAATGCAATATTATGCTGTTTATCGCAATGAAAATGGATGGGGACGGTAGCATCTTTCCCACACGACCACACGGCAATATACTCGTGAACAATCACAAACGTGTGGGCCTTTGATTCTGCGGCATCCACATTTTGAAACCGCCTACTTGCAGTCGTGTTCTCAATTCGAGGAACGACCTTTCAGGATTCTCAGTCAATCGAATGAATCGAAAGAGCATAATCCGATTTCTCCCATATTTTATTCGAGGTCATTTGGAGCGTAGAATGGGGGGAAAATTAGGACCACAGCTTGTACACACCTTGCCAACGGTAGATAGCGGGTGTACGGACGTTTTAGAGCAAAAATGGACAAACTCTAATCTACCTTTACTAATAGTCTATTGTTCCTTTAGTTTTATCACAACCCATTACAGTGCACTAGTGAATGACATTTGTATCATAAATCAACAGTCACCTGCCTTTACTGCTTCTTATTCGCTAAGACTTCTGGAATCACTCGTTACAGAATGATTAACAGATAAACTAGATAACGAAAAGTCTGGTGTTCCCGAAAATTTTAGCACGCACCGTAGCTGTGAAATTTTCGGTTTAGGAATGAATTGAAACAACGAAGATGCGCGTTTCTCTGGACAGATTAGTTCCGATTATTTCTCCTTTCTTATGCACAAATTGTGTGCTTCCCCTCACACGTTTGTACAAGTCAGACCGTTTGTGTTCTAGCCGCAAAGAGCCTTTCGCCACAAATAGGGTGGAAGAGTGATGGAAAGCTGTTGTGAAGACCGACAAAGATCACTGGACAGCTGTTTCGTCCTGTTTGGGACTCGTCAACAGTGCATAGACTACCAACAGTGCCTAGTGCCTGTAAAACATCGAATGGATAAATCTAAATATGCTATTGTTAAATGCCTAAACCGTTCGCACAAGGTGATGACCGTCGACCTTGAAGCCCACGGTTAAGGGTTCGAAGTTCCGACCCAACTGTTCGCCTTTCAAGTCCTGACGGTGAAACGAAATGTACGCACTGCTGACGAGTTACATACAGGACAAAATAGCTGTCCAGTGCTCTTTGTCTGTTATTACAAAATCTTTCTATCAACAACAAACACATTTAACTGGTGGGGAATTAACTATCTTCGAAAAAATGAAACCCACAACCAAGACCACTTACAGTGTCCAGTGTTCGTGGGCAATCCACTAGATTATTCCAAATTGACTACTCTATAACTTTTTCAGTTTAAGATGTTGCAATATGAATTTAAGATGTCCGAGTATTAATTCAAGATGTCATGTTGCTATGTTTTCACCCTGTTTTGTGCAAGGTACTATCCACATAGCAACATGACATCTTAAATTCATACTCGGACATCTTAAATTTATATTGAGACATCTTAAGTTGGATTTCGGATATCATAAACTGAAAAGGTTATAGAAAAGAGTGTATTGGAATCGTTGTATTAAATATTGAGATACTTGTTTTTCGTTCCAAAAAGGTGCTTCGAAACGCTTCTTCTTTGAATTAGTCAAACATCGAGCAGTCTTCAATTGCTCTGTAGCTCCATAGCCGGTTGCTCACAAATGTTCTCATCAGCGAACCGATTGAACATCTATGCAGTTATGTACAAACTACTAATGTAGCGCTCATCCTCGCCTTCGATGACCTAAAACGGCTGCTTTAATTCTGCATGTATAATGCTCAGTTTAAGTTTGACAATGAGATCTTCGACAAAGGGAGTGCGTGGACGTGGGGTCTCCGCTGGGACCGGTTTTTTCATGTGTTGAGTATTTCATGTTGAGTATTTGTTGAATGTTTTCGAGTGCGAACCTCAAAAACACTCACTTTCAGTCATCCATTGAAGACTGTGTATTATACACGAGGTACTTAGATGATATTTTGTGTGAATCACGCTACACCGAACACAAGGGACCTACTGAGCAGGTTAAGCATTACGCATCCTAACATAACATATAATTTAGTAATAGAATGTACCAACAGATTTCCGTCTCTAAATCTCTACATCATCCGTCGAACAGACGGTTCACTGCAGCGTTCCATGCATAAAAAGGCACATTTAAAAGACCGATACATCCATTCCTGAAGCTTCGCGCGGTTTACAGTAAAAAAAAAGAACCTGGTTTCGTTGTCTAATGGACAGGGCAAGACATATTTACAGTGAGGACATGCTAGAAGAAGTGCTACGTGCTATAAGATCGAGCTTTGCACGTAACTGTCACCCGGAAGGTTTAGCGAACAAAATGATTCAGTGCATAGAGAACACTTACCGATATTAAGAAAACTGTCCGTGTACATTTATTTGCTGTTCAAAGGAGACATAAAGAAGATTATCCGACGCGATCGATAAGACTTCTGTGCACCTAAGCTTCGTGTGTTTTTCACGTCTAAGCTAGTTGTGGGTTTATGATTGAAGGATAAAGTTCCTAACTGTTCGGTCTCATTCTCTGTATACCCACTTACTCGTTCGTGTGGACCAAACTGCACAGGTCGCAGAGTCCGGTGATTCGCTGAACGGATTAGTGACCACCACGCTACGTGGTTGAACAACGGAACGATTAATTCACTCACCAGTACAGTGGTGTTCACACCTAGATAGAACAGGGGCTTTCCACCAATGTATTAAGTTTGTAGGTGATTATCGAGGCGGATGCTGTCCCCAGTAGAAGCGGGGGAGGAGGGGGCGTTCGTTTGCACAAACCCCCTCTGTGTCCAAACTGTTCTGTGCAAGGGCTAACGCTTCCTTGGTCGCCCCCTCCCCCCCCCCCCCCCCCCCGTCAAACACATATCACACACATCGTATCACGAGTAATCTGGATGATCGGATGAATGGATAAACAAATATGAATCCGCTTTTCGTTCTCATGATGAAATCACTGTTTACACCTCCCATCAAGCTCTAACCAAAGCCCACAATGCTTTAGCCAAGACCGATAATCTTTCGGTCAAACCGATAGTGTGGATGTTGCAAAGCTTGATCATGGAATGCGAAGGCGTGGCGATCGTACGCTGACCGTCGTAATCGTATCAAATGCCGCACCACATATTGGTTGGGGATTGTTTAAACGATTTTCCCCTATCGTCGAACCGTTTGGCCCATTTCATATGGCTTCATTTTTAATAAATCTAAAATGCACTTTTCGTTAAATTAAGTAAAAGTCTGAGATGTGATACAAACGGCATATTGTTTTGCAATCACGAGATATGAAATAAATAAAAAACTGATACTGTTATGTAGCCAAACCAGAGGGAAGATACCGTCAAAACAAGACACTTTTTATTACTACTACTACCACTATTACTATTAGTATTATTACTATCATCAGCTTTTTGAGACAATTTGATCATCTCTGCCTGGTAATCTATTCACATCTGAAAACGGAGTTCACTTAACGTGGACATACGGAACCGTAAGCATTCAGTTGTTGCTTTATTTCAGGGCTTACGAAAGTAAAGCAACATACTGTTTGTGCTTCATTTGAGATATTTTACTTACCGAAATAGCGCATTTTAGATTTCTCTTATAGTACCGTCCCACGGCATATATATATATATATATATATATATATATATATATATATAGTTTGTTTGCTACTCTGTTGTTTTATTTGAAATGTGGGCTATAGTGTAATCAGATTAAAAGTAAATCTAAGTCAACTGATACCTCAAGTCGTGGAAAGGATGCAATCATCAGCCCGTGCGGGATGCATGCGTGCGTGCGTGCGTGAATGGGCAATCTCAATCCTATTGTCACGTGATTTCGCAAAGCAGCGCAGCAGCAAGCGACGTAGTAGCACTTGTACAGTAATAGTAACCACATCACTCCCTCGTGCGGTATGCGTGTGTGTGTGTGTGTATGTGCGTCCGTGCACGTGCCCTTGCTCGCGTTCGTACATACGACACCACACACACACACACACACCTCTTTGCGCGTGCACTCCTTTTTGCCGAACTATCAACTACACAAGAGAATCGGAATATCACTCGCCTCATGCCGAGCACTGATTGAGATTGACATTCATTCGACGGGTGCGTGCGTTTGAGCGTGCGCAGGTATATGTGGGATGCGTGCGCCTCTGCCCGAACGTGCCGTCCATATCATCATTCTCTTGCATTCGCTCTCACCTTCGTTTCGGTTGTTGTTCTTGTTTTTGTTGTTGTTGTTGTTGTTGTCACTGTTGTTGTTGTCTCTGAACCACGCTGATTATTGACCGATTATTAATATGGGGGGTGATGATCGCGTGTCGGCTTGAAATCAGATGTAGGCTATAAGCGTCAGTGAGAACAGACAAAATAGGCTTTTTTCGCAAGATAGTAGTAGATCTGTTCACCTGTGGTATCCACAGTGCTTCTGTCTGTCACTAACTCTACTAAACTATTTAGCAGTAGTATTTATATGATGGAAGTAGTAATGATTGTATTAACAATGTGAGGTGTTTTCTTATGAGTGTGCACATCTTCAAATGTGACAAATAAGCGAGCCTTAGAGAGAGGTCGGGGAAGGGGNAGGGGGATTGAGAGAGAACAAATTATACGAATGATATTTTCATGTAACAGTCAGGCAAATGAAGATGGATCACACAGTTTGTACAGATGAAACAAAGATCGGAGGGCGGCCGAGAGGTGGGTGGTTGGGAGGGATAGCGTCGAACGAGGAAATACAACAATCGCCGAGCGTCACCGAATGCGGTCTTTCAGAGAATATGTATGTATGTCTCGTTTGCGATTGGTACGGATGCGCACGGGTGCACAAACACACTTCCGCACCAGCAATGAACTATGTATAATCCAGTCCGATTTGATGAGTCACACATGTGCAGTCACAATCTATAGATCGATACTAATCATGAAGTGATCAAGGTGACAAGTTCACGAAATCAGATATAAATCCAGAATTACCTAATTTCCCATGTAGGGAGATGAATGGTTAGAACCACTAATATGCAAATGCATTACATCCAGTACTGTTGTTGTGTTCGACTTTTCACAGAAAACCTCAATTAATGTGGTTCCCATTCAACTCCATTTGGGTTCAACGTTCAAGGTTTGTGTCCGTCGGGTGATTGCATTGTATGTCTGTCTGTGTGTGGGTGGGTGGATGATAACACAGAATATTGTCAACCAGTCAATGAAGTCACCGTTTGCCAGCTAGCAAATACTGGTGTGCTGGTCGCTTGATCTGTTTCGTCTTCTTTTAGTTTGCGCACAGCATCTACCAACTGATCCCAAAGATGGGTCCCGTCTCCCTCGGTGAACCCGGACGCACCGATAGCACATTGTCCAACCAGTCGACCTTGACCAAATCGACTCCGGGAGCACAGGAATAAAATGAGACCCAATGTGTTACTCTCAATTAATCTATTCATATCGATCGGGAATTCGATGCGTTCTCCCCGCGGAAACGGATCGCTCACAGTTCGTGACCGAACAAGGCTGCTGGTATGCATACAAGAATTGGACTCTTTCTTACGATCCCAATCACACAAAGGGGAAAGTCCAGTTTTGATCAATGAGCTTCGAGCGGTGGCCAGTATTTTGTCTCCTTTATAGAGCACAGTACGCACAAAAATACAAGCTATAACATGGTAAAAAACAAAGAAGATAAAATTTCTCTATTAGCATCAGGTTAACATATGAGAAAAAAATCTCTCACTCTTTGTTTGATAATATGAATGAGAATGAATAAGTCAGTTACTAGGTGTTTCAATAATATCGAATGAAGTTCAGGATGTGGTTAAACATTCCTTGCAATTTCGTTGTTTGACAGAGCATGGGAGACAACAGTTTTGTCTTCAAATTGTAAAAATATCGGTGGTAGACTTCATGGGATTCGGACCCATGTCTGGATTCCGCATAAATGAACTTTTATATGAACTTTTTTATCAACTGTTCAAATGACTATCTTTTTTTAATTCAACCTTCCAATGATTGGTTTCAAAGTACCATAAATTTGATTTCAAAATGATCAATGGATAGATCACACGTACCAAGCCATGGCGATTGTGAAAACACGGGTCATGTAAATCCCATTTTATCACAAATCATGATGGTTATTCTTGGTCAGCTGATCGGGTCTACTCACACTATTTTCGTTCACACACGTGTGTCAAATAGTCACGTGATTGCAATACTCAAGGTTTATTCCAACAATGGTCATTTATAGATGTCTATAGGGAAACACTCGCTAGGGAAATTAGCACCTAATGTTGTATTTTCCCGAACCGGTTCATCGGTGCTCGATAGGTCTGATGCGAATCACCTCGGGTCCCCTGGAGTTTATTCATAAGCAGCTGAGCCTACGCGAAATGGCTACCGGCGGACGATTCCGACAGACAATATGGGTCATGTATTGAAAATCGGTTCTCGTGGCTCGGGTGAACTGAATTATATTTCGCCTGTTCGCCGAGCTTGGAAATTTGTTTGCAGACGTTTCATCTCCAGCCGAAGTGACATCACCAGTGCTTGTGAAGTGGCAGTCTTCTGCTGCCTCGATCGATGCCGCACAAAATTGATGCAATTTGTTTGAATTTGGAGAAAACTTCCGCATTTTTCTCGTTCCAACTAATCAACCAAACCTCATCAAACGATTCGCGTGTACAGATTGTTTTGACCAGAATTGTTTTGCAACTCCCGGACTCTATTCCTAGGTTTGCTTATGTTAAACACCGAACAAACACATATGGGAAACGAAAGGTTTATCTTTGAAGCATACGAACGTACCATCTTTTCGTTGTAATCGCACATTCCGCGCATCTTTGAGACATATAATCAACTGTAGTGTGACCCGATCGTATTGCATGGATAGTTCCATCGTGGTCTTTTCCGCATTTCTGGCTATTGAACGTAGAGAACTCGATTGCTGTGTACAAACAAGAGATGAAAACAGAAACCGGGGATAACAGAGACGGGATAAATGTCTGGTTCACCAAGGAAAGATTATAAGGGGAAATTCGTCGTGTATATGGCAAGTGAAGCTTAAACTGAAAAGCTAGGGAACAGTGCTGGACAGCTGTTTGGTCTCACCAGCAGTGCGAATCCGTTGACCCAACTGAATCGAACCCGGGACCTCATGTTTAGAAAGCTAAGATGGTGAGTGTAAAGACGTGTTGTTCTGTCAGATAACTGAGAACAATTCACTTCTGAGCATACTTGGGGAGACTCTAGTCCACACGTGGACATCGTTCATGCAGTTGTACTACCGATACTTAGCCAGATGAACTGTGAAACACCACGGACAGTTATGACCTGTTCAAACACTATCCGCCGCAGGGTACGTACCGAGTCTAGTGACCTTTTCGAAATTTACTCACACATACAAATATGTCTCGGATAAATGACAGAAAAAAATAACGGAATTTGAGGAATGTTCTCAGTCATGGATGGCGTTCCCTCGAATCCAGTTGATTCGAAGATGCAGACCTACTGAGACAGACTGCCGACATGATAATTGACGTGGCCTGTATACCTCTGTATGCTAGGTGAGTGATCAAATATGGAAAGGATCCGATTCTGTGGGCACTGCGTTGTAACTCAGGGGGGTTGGAGCACCTGTTGTATAGGTGCTTAGGCGGCCGCAATGTCAGGGCTCGGGTGCCATGGCGACTGTTTGTTAAGACGAAGCTTAAGCAACCCGTCCGATCAAGCACGCCTCCGAGTCAGGCCACACGCACGCTCGCAACGCGTCAGACAGACTGAGCCCGATTGGATGATCAGCCAATGTTTGTCCAATCGATCAATCGATATGTCATGGACGCAATCTGATCGATTGGTGCGTCATTGCGTCGTTCTCACATACCTGATATATTTGTGTATCAATATCTAATAAAAAATAGACACACTGACGGTTGTCATAACCGGTGTTCTCTCTCAACGTTATCGTTGAGTCGCTTGTGTCCTTCGTACGTCTACTCCAAACATAATACTGTTGACTTTTCATATGATTTGAATACAAGCAAATACATAGTTGCTGAGTGCACACTGTGAGCTAAACGATGCGTTAGAGTATCGGTTGTCAATCCATACGCTCGTAATCAGCTATCAATGTGTTCATAATTTGTCTCCGAGTGCAAGAGGAGGGGAGGAGAGGTAGTTAGATCATTTGTGACCACTTCTAAGTATCATTCACCTTTAACGCCTTTAAGAGAAAAATGTTTCACGTAGACCATGTGACCGACTTGGACCATTAGGCAATCATATTGAACTAACATTGCCCCATGTTTGGAAAGTGACATCTTCCTTAGGGGGATAACTGTACTCCATATGACACCTAATTTACGAGAGATCCAATTGAATACAGAAAAATAACTCGCACGCTTTTTTATTAGGATTATATGAACACTTGTGTTCTTGTGTCATCGCTACGCAATACACGTGAGACCAGGAAGCCTTTTTTATTTATTTTTACCATCGGACCTCATTTTGGAGAAAACACGGGGTTGAAACCATGTGATCAATCTTGTATTGTGATTAGAAACATGCAGCGATCAAATATCTTCTAAATTCTAACCAAATCTTGAATCAAATCGAGGTTTGACAGGATAACGTAGTGTGTCGCTCATTCATCGTGTTATGTTCACAATAAAAACGTAAGATTTGGAGGAAACAATCCCGTGTGGTGGCAAGCGCGTCAATGTGTTGCAAATGAAATGGTGACTGAAACGGAAGAGGCTGATTGAAGCCCCGCATGTCACTCTAGATAAACTAGTGTGAATTAGTATTGTGGTCCGAGGGTTGGTTTAGATCAAAACAACAATAACAAATACACTAACCGGAAAATGGTAATGAAATATATACATATCAAAAGTTAATTTGTCGTGTTTACAGCAAATGATACATGAACTGAAAAGGTAGGAAGCAATGAACAGCTGTTTCGACCTGGTTGGGTCTCACCAGCAGTGTGAATCCATCTATTCACCTGGGGACTGAACCCGGGAGCTCACAGGCAGGACGCTAACATGCTACCCACTCGGTCACCGGGCGACTGATCAGACCGTTTTTCATTTTCCATTTTACACGATATAGCATAACCCATCTTTGTGAGCCACAGACCCTGCTGTTCTCAGCACTAAGCTCCGGGGTTAAGACGCGTTGAGAAACATTCACAACCTATGTATAATATGTTTCTCAATTCCGCGGCACAATGGAGTCGAACAAAAATGATATTTATTTACAAGTCATCCTAAGGATAATCGGTTATCATGTTCCAGTTGGGAGACGGTTTGTCGTCATCAGTACCGTATTTACTACTTTATACCTATCTCTGAGAAAATAACCTTTGAAAAGAATATACCATGATAGAATCTGTGTGTGGAATTCGACAACACATATGAGTACACGACAAGGTTTGTGTAATGTGGCGTATGAGTTTCTCGGTGATCAGAACACTGGAAATAAATGTGATAGACTGATGGAGAAACCCTGGAGGAAAATAAACCCGATACAAGCTATTCAAGTGATATTCTACCTGGGAAAGGTGATCTTTGGAGGCATTTTGAATACAATATGCCGAGGGAGGGGCGGGGCGGGGTTGGAAACAAAGTATTTCCGTCAAACCTGTGAATATGTTTGCTAAACCCTTTTTTGGGTATTCACAATGACTCTTTTTATGGATTCTGGTTGATTATTGGTCACCCGATTTGTACCCCAGGAACACATATACACACAGTCTCTAGTTCAGCGAGATTTATTTGAGACAGAGATCGACAGTGAGAGAGAGCTGGTGGGCAGATAAGTTAACCTGACATCCAAAACGAAAGGAAACGCCCACACTGGCGTGGTCGAACAAAAAATAGCCGTCACATATTTGTGAATTTCAAAACTTCATTTTGCGTAGGAGACTGAAGGCGTCTCTTTCTCTCACGACAACGAACGCGTACAATAACTTTTCAACTAGATTTACTCGTGGAGTGAATCAAAACACTAAGACAACTGCGAACAAATGAAGATCGTATGTATGTGGGTGTATATTGTTAGCAGGTCACAACAATCTGGCTCTCGATGACGGGGATCTTTGTTCAATTCGATAAACATTTTTAGGAGCGGCTCAATGCTTAAACGACCAGAGGGATTGATTGATTAAATTTGGCTTCACTTCTGTGCTGATTAGTTCACGATATTTAAAACGTTAAGTCTCATAATGTGAAAGTAAATGACTGCGCGTAAGTTAAGGAATACGCTTTCCAGAGTTACTGAACGCTGACGGAAAGTATGGCGTTAGCGCATCAATCAAGTGCCGCCTCAGAAAAGCAGTTTAGTACAAAGAAAAGTTATAAGCACCAGCTCGCCGGTATCTAAATAAGGATTTGATTTCAAATGAACCATGAATAGATCTATGACCTTATATTTGTTTGTATTTTGTATATTTTTTCATTTTTTTAACAGCGTTCAGTGGAACCAAGTTGACTGGATTAAAAAATGAATCGGTTTTCTGTAGAACAAAACGCTTCAAGCAGTGCACAACAGGATTATTATTTCAAAAGTTTGATTCCCCTTTGGTACTTTGACTTAAAAAAAATGAAAAATGTGAAAAACACGTGAATTGTTTCACTGATGATATGCTCACATTGACTTGCAATTTGAAGCATAAATTCCGACTATGTGCGAGCTGTATTGATGTGCAAAGCGTGGAGCTTGTTGATCATAAAAAGGAGTGCACTTTGGTTGGAAGAGGAAGTTTTATGCCTTTCAAACCAGTTCTCACATGTCAAATTGGGGACATTTTGGTGAAACCAGCCCCGAAATGCCGCGGAATTTAGCCGTATCTACGCTTTATTTCCGACTGCACTGATAAGAAAAAGTCGTCGAAACCGATGCTCAGTCGTTGGAAACGATTCGCTTAGGCAATGCAAATTTTATTATACAAATTTTCCCCGGAAATATTACCATTTGAGTCTAATCTGATCTCAGTGCAAATGTTGAGTTTGGAACGACTGACATAGGATGGCCGAGGAATCCGTTCCTTGATAAAATGCCGGGACAGTTTTATTTCAGTGGTGAAATTAAAACAACCTCGCCCAGGAATCCAGAGTGGATGTTGTTAGAGATCTTTGCAACTTTTAATCTTTACTGGTGTATTATTGGAAGAACATACTTTACGTTATTTCTCGTAAACGAAACTGTGCATAATGCAGGTATTTTTAATAATGTTATCATCCTAGCTAGTTAAGTGGAAGATATGCAGAGTGAACGAACGATTCACGGAACACACCGTGATCTCTGGGTTCGCAAGCATCATGAGTTCCCACATCAGATTAACAACATTCTGTGCCTGAATTCGAATTCAGATGAGATCAATCTAAACACACTGCAGCTAATTCGTAAAGCCAAGTCAAGAGCGTACTTTATTCATCCAATGTGGACAGCATTCACTGTTAAAAAATCTTATCACATTTGATTTGGCGTGCATGCTATTGAAAATGACTTCAAATATATGACACATGATTAATTAGATTGTAATGAAGAGGACACTGAGAACGCGTAACAAACGAAGAAAATTAAATCATAAAAATTTACATTAGACTGTGTAACAAGTTCGTTTGTTATTCGTTCGCTAGAAACTCACAAGCGTGAAAGTTAAGGTGCAGAGGACTCGTGCCAAACAGTGGTACGAGTATATAAATGTTTAAATTTATTGCTGGAGACAGAAGTTGAAATGCAGTTAGATAGATCTCCTGTGTGGATGATGTGATGGATCGGATAAGACGGTCACACAGCTTAAGGTGTTGGTTGACAATGGAGTCAACCAGCTTCTCATAAGTTGCAGCCCTATATGCAAAGATGCTTTTCAGAGAGCGCATATTCAATATGAAGTCCTTGAACAGTAAGACCGGGGGAGATAACGGGAGAGCAGAATGTGAATTAAGCAGCTTCGATGGCAGTTCCATGACAAATGACAAATAATCATTTAAATATATGCGTATTCACCCCACAGGGTGTGTTCCAAACAAAACCATAGAGTTGCGAGCTGTTAATGATTTTCATTCATGCCAATGTATCACAATACCTATCACTGTTTGTGAATAAAATTGTCTTGGGAAAGTAAAATAAAATGACGTGAAATCATAAACTGCAAGCAACGATTTCATCATGAGACCGGAAATTGGATTCAACATGATCACATATTTGTTTGTCTACTAATCCCATCATCGAGATTGTGATTTGTCGGACGAATTGCTTTTGGGTACACACACAGAGAGGAGTTTTTTGTACACGAACTACCACCGCTTCTGCTGTGGCTAACCTACGACAGCAAATCTGCCCACAAACTTTATACAGCGGGTGGAAAGCCTCGGCCACGTTCACAGTATGTTTTGTCGCATTGCGAATGTGGCCGTATCACGAGTAATTTCGATAGTCGGAAGAGGGGTCAGTAAAATTGACCAGTCTGGTTCACATTGGGNTTCTAATGACAGTGTAACTCGATCGAAATGACTTCATGGTGATGTACAATAGATGTTTAAACTAGACGATAAACACATGAATTGAACCGCTCTACAGGTATTCGCCTACATGATTGGTAAAGAACCAGATAGTTATGATCTTCCTTGTTCTACTTTACTGGGGTGCAGTGAAACCGTTCAGAGTGTGTGGTGTTCTTCGTTTCGGTATAGACCATCACAGCTGGTTTTACCTACACCTACCCACTCACAGCAAGAATGAAAGTAACATAACTAATGATGTCCATACGATATCTTAGGGAGTTTGAATGGGAAATCGTCGTTTTTTTAAACTTAAACTCATTATAGAAGTGTCACCCACAACTGGAAGATGTTATTTAGGCTTGTTATTGATGATCGATAATATCAGCAGCATTTCGATGAAAATTCCACAATTGACCTGTGTCTAAGAATGCCGCAACCAATGGTAGCGAGCTGTTTGGATGTCAGCCGTTTTTGTTCAGTCCCGATGGGATGTTTTCGCGATCTATGATACACGAATGCGATACATATTTTACATTCAATTAAGTCATTCGTTCCGTCACTTTTTTGATCCAGTTTTCTCACTATTTTTTTCATTCATAGTCATGATGCCCACATTCATGCACTGCGTGGAAATCGGTCGAATATCCTAAACCTTTGGTGCAAATGAGTTTGAATAGTTCTGGTAATGGACGCCGAATCGGTATTGATACGTCCCATTAGGATGATTATTTTACAGGAAGGATGCGTCGGGGTGTATATATATGTTGTCTTTTCCCGTGGGTTTTGCTTCAATGTGGAAACAGCGTTCCATCTTTACCATAGGTCGATTTCGGATGAAATGTGTGATAGTTTCCCACACACACTGCGTCCCCGGGATGTGAACCCGTGAAATAGTTTAATTTTAGACACTAATTGCCCAAAGCACGCATTGTTTCCTAAAAAGTGCTGTTGCTTGTTTGGGAATCAGGAGACAGTGTCCAATTTGGAGTAGTCTTAGCCAAAAAACCACCGCTCATTATATGCTATCCTCAGACTAGTTAACCACCGACAAATTGGTAGATCTCTGTCGCTCCCACATATGATCATTGAGTATTTTGGTAAAAACGTGACAAGTTACAGTTTAGTCTGAAGAGGGAGAAGTTCAGGTTAGCTGTTCCTTTTCATTACAACTTGACGCTCGTCACAATTATGGAAAAATGCGTTTTCAAAATACCCTAAAAGTGATTTAGTGGTCTTTTTTTGTTCTCAAACCCTCTGTGGATTCATAACGCTGCAACGGAAGGTCTGGAAGCAACCAATCTGATAACTATAAACATTATTCACGATAAAGCGACCTGAACAGTTAGTTACAGGCCGCTATTCGCAATCATCCGATTAGTATCCAAGTGAAAGACCCTATTCGATGTTGTACCGGGGCGTCCAAGTTCAATTTGTCACTGTGCAACGACAGTGGTGAGAAAAAGTGAACCTGTTCCTCCTCCTCGTCCCAGGACGCCAGCTTTAACAGTAAACGGATCCGGCCCATTTTGTCTGATTGATTAAGGCAACACTTGGAGTTAACGTACAGTGATCCTGTTTTCATTCTCCACAAATATCACTCTCCATTGAAATCGAGGCACAGATGGCCAATGATGTATTGGTCTCTGGTTTGACAATTTGCCGTTATGTATTATTTCGTTTGGTTTGATTTTTCTCTAACCTGCGCGAGTTGTTTTACTTCTGGCAATGAAAAAAGAACACACTGATGGTCTCATTTGCTTCTTTTGCCCTTGTTTATCTTGAAGTTTACGGTGACCATGTGCTTCTGTCAGTAGTTTCCAGCGTTTTTCCAGAAATTCGAGGTCACGTTGCAGACATGTACTGCCGTCACGATGATGTTCCATTTCAGTTGGAGGTCACGGAGCAGCTCCACCTTGAATTCCGATTAAAGTAGTGTTTTGAATTGACTAGTGACAGCATTCATTCAGTTAATGAAGCCTAGACTAGAATTCTTAACACGAAAAGGGTTAATTGTGATAAAATGTTCAACAGATTATTCTCTCAAGGGAAGTGCAACAAATAACTTTTCTGACAGAACATATTTTAGTTCAGTGGGTACATTTTATTCCGGAATATGCAGTCATGGTTAACGGTACGAGATTGGAACGTTGCTGTTCAAATGCCTTTTGATATTCCACAAAAGAACCTGGCTACATGAAAGTATAAAAATCAATTAGTTACCTGCTCAGAGATGCACATGACTTCTGCAGATATGATTCCTCTGGTTTTCTGCCTCTAATCTGTGTCTAACGCAAAGCCTCAAAGATTTTGACGCAATCATTCCTGATGCATACTCCATCTCATTCCGGAGTAGTGCCCTGATTAAAGAAGCTTGTTTCATTGTACTGCGCGAAGTCATTAGTTTTAAACTTCGACCTTCTCCTGTATGCTTCGGGCGCTTTGGTCCGAGGATCGAGCCCCACCACCGCCACTGGACTTTGGTGGTAGGCAGCTCTGTTGTCGTCCGGTTCAATAGCACACCTAATGTGTCGGGATCTTATGTGGTTCACCGCTCCAAGTCCTGCGGGGCTTAGGTTGCCGGTTACCACTACTGAGCAGCAGGTTCTCGTGAATATGGGGTTCACTACGTTTGCTGTTCATCACACTTGGATGTGTAATAAAGAGAGAGTTATCCTATCTCCAAATCAATTTAAACTAAGACGAGGTAAGTTGCATGGCAGCCAGCAAACCCAAAAAACCGGATTGCTTCACAGACATTAGTCTATAGTAATCCATAATAGTCTGGTCATGGACTAAAAGCTTATAAAATTTCACTTTGCATCACCGACGAGCAGTGCAAGTGAGGAGAGAAGAGAAGCTGATTTCTAATCCCAATTAAGTTAGAAGATGAGCATATTGCATGTTGATTCGGTCGTTTCACGAGAATCGGATGCATCACTGAGAATAGAAAAAAAAACGTGATACTTCACTTTCAGTATTGTTTGCAGCATAAGTTGTCCAAACGACAAAAGCACACTGTCAGATATTGACAAATAAACCACTGATTAGGCACCCGACCGGAAAACAGTGTCCTAAAATCCTATGTACGGAAACAGCGGTAGATGGGCGACAAGAAAGATCAGCATATGTGATCAGCCGCTTGGTTGGGGTGGTGATATTTAAGAGATCTTTCGAAACATATCGGTATGAGGTTCATTTACGTGTACACCAAAATGTCTTCAATGTATTTCGGTCGAAGCTCTAGGGTTTTACCATGGAAGTGGGGTTCTTCTCGTGTTCTCAATACCGAGCCAATTGTTACGTAATTCTAGTCATTTCTTTTGGATTTCCATTTGAATTGAAAACGTCCCATCCCGCAAATTGGATAGATGGTTGGTTAAATGCTGTAGTTGAAAATAGGAAGGCCAAATACAGAGGTTAATCCCCGTAAACTCGGATTGCTTCTATGTTAAGGAAATTGGTCAGTGACTGGCGTAGACTTTTCATAAACGTAAACAGTACACTGAAAAACCAACATATTTGTTTTCTTTCGTTAGGGAACAAAAGGCATTTGAATAGCAATCTTCAAATCAAATTGGGAAACTTGGAAAGGGGAGCAAGTGAAAAGGACAGTTTTTCAGTGCATGTTGAAAACCTCTTCTTTGACCGTCTATTCTTAGGATGTAGTAAAAACGACATCTCTTATGTAGACACATGAACCATCCTTTGACTCCAGAAATGAGATTACAGTCAGACCGTGACTTTCTGTTAGGCTATGCGTTTTTGTTTAACTGAAATAAACTAATTAGCAAGGGTAAATGTTCTGCAGAATTTTGATTCGTTTCCTTTGTCACATTTGCTATATACTCCATACATTTACACATCTACATTGCTGGGAAAATAATGCTATTATTGTTTTCAGGTAACTTAATGCTTGGCAGAATAAGTCGCGTTTGACAATATGAAAATCGTTTGAAAGATACATATGATTGACAGGGGAATACAAGGGCAATGAAAGGAATGAATAGTTTCAAATTGTGTACATTCTCTTCATTCCGAAAAACGTTATGGGAATGAACGTTTTGCGGGAGAGTTACACACAGAATCCATCGGTCAATACGGAATGGAAAAATTATTGACTAAACGGGGACTGTTTCTATGAGCGGCCACAAAATATTACTTACTCTGTAAGTAGTTGAATATATAATGATAAAAACAATTTGATGGAGCAAGTAGGCGATGCGGATGGTGGGATTTTGACACACAAGCCAAGCAACGTTAGTAACACAGGAATGGAACCTGAAACAAAGTCACTGATTCGCTTATTTGATCTGGATCGATTTCAAATGATAGGGGTTTGTTTTTATGTGCAAACCGGTTTTGTAGAAGTCAAAGTCAAAGTTTTATTATGGGCATAACTTACAAGCGGATTCTCTCCTGGTCCCATAGGGTATTTACACGAGTTGAATTGTAACAATGATGAACAAGATTACATATGATGTATTCGGTTGTGTTACGTGTGATCATGAATGTTGAAATGTGTGTTAGTGATTCGTGTAGTTTTACCTTGAAAGGATCAATCGTCTTGGCACAAACGACTTGAGATTGTAACGAATTCCAGGTAGTGCATACTTTGACGGCGAACGTATGACGTGGATAGTCCAGTCGAGATTTTGGAGTAGTCATTTGAATGGATGTCCTCGTAGATGAACGTTCGATGACAACGTCAAAATTTGGCGACAAGGGTGATTTGGGTTGTGTAATATTTGGTACACTAAAATTAAGTCTCCTCGAATCCGACGATACTGAGTAGAGTATGGACCCAGTGACTGAAGTCTTCCCATGTATGAATCATAATACAGTCTTTTGATCATCTCCGTGGCGAGCCTTTGTGGACGCTCCAAAATCTTGTGATCATGTTGTTACCATGGCTTCCAAGTAAGGATGTATGCTGACAGCAGATGTGAGAATAAAGATGGTTCAAAACGACCGAAAACACGTTTAAGTTGACCGATATGTTTGAGTGCTGTTGATGACGCCCTGGCACAGTTAATAGAACAGCTCAGATCTTTGTGGACTATCACACCCAAGTCATTCTCTGTTGATGCGTGAGGCAGTAATTCGTTTCCGAGGAACTAAGGAAACCGCCCATGGTGGTGTAGCTGAATCACCTTGCATTTTGAGACGTTAAATTATATGTCGTTCCCAATAGACCCTTTGTGAGGTGCATTCAGTGTGTCTTGGAGTTCCAACGAACCCAGCGAACACATGCATACATAGGCATAAATTCGGAAAAAGTGAATTTAGTCGTTCACCATCTATCCACTAATTTGGAAGTCCCAATAAGGCATATAAGAACTAACGCTCAATCTGTTTACTGTCTGTCGTATGAAGATTAAAGCTTCCTGTTGACTAAGGCGAATTCCAGAAATGCACACGTTGCCGGTTGGTATTCCCCAAAAACAAAACAATACTCCTTGTTCAGAAAAGAAAACTCGATTGCACGATGAATAAGAATAATCGAAAGGAATGGAACAAACCCAAGAATGGATATTCATTGTGAGGGTGGAGGGGGGGGGGAGAAAACTAAGCGTTCAGTGAAAAACTCGAAAAACTTTGTTGTGCATGTGGGTACCCTTTGGACCAGTAGCAGTAAGAATCCATGGACCCTGATGAATTCGATCAGATGCTGTTATGCTGTGATTACTAGCATCTCGTTTCACGTTGTATTTGTTGTTTACAATACAAATTCATCACAAAATCGATTTGAACTCTTACTCTATCCTGCTCAGCAAACAGTTTTATTAAAAAAAAAAACTATTGTACTGCTCGGAGATCTACTCAAATACTAGACAACAACGATTTCCTGTTAACTTGTGCTTATCAAATTTCATGTGTATTCTGCCTACAACCTTCAACACTGTACGAGTGCATCCGGAATTCTCGTACAGGGAATAGCCAGCCTAACTTTTGTAGAAAACAATTAATTTAAAACTACAGATCATAGGCACGGAGTTGTGTGTAGTCGGAACCCAACTCTGCTGGAGAAGTGCACACAGTTTTCCCTTGATCCGTGCACGCGCATGCTCGTCCACGCGTTCACTGCGATAGATATAGCAATTAAATGTCTTGACGTGATTGATACAGTTAATCAATTTTGCATTCGAGCAGTCTGTACAGAAATCTACACAAATGACCAGTAATTTTCGGCGGTGAATGTTTGAATTAGCCCATTCGGCTTTTCACAGGCACCAGGCGCTGTTGATGATGTTGGTTGTGGGTTTTACTCCCTGGAAGTCCTAGCCCGAAGAATCGCGGTTCTAGTCCTGACACACAAAGTACGCGCTGCTGATGAGTCCCAAACAGAACGAAACAGCTGTCCAGTGCTCTTTGTTGATTATCACAAATATTTTCACCGCATTTAAAGACCAGTACTTTTCAAAAAAATTAGATTATTATTATTAGTAATGTTATTAATTCTTATCATATCATTATCTATATGCTTGTTTGAATGCATACAATTTTACTGACATCAATGAAAATATGCACATGAAAAACAAATTTTAGGTGAATATTTTCGGGTTTGCGGTTCAAGCAGGGGAAATAATTTTCGGTAAAACATTTAGGTATCATGAAGGTAAGATGTGATCTTATCCTAGATCGTCTACAATCTATCTGAAACTCCAAATCATTGAACAGTTTATTACCCATGAATAGTTTTGAGATGAACGTGTATTTTATCTGAAGATACCATTTTAGCTCAGGTTTTCGAGATGCCAGTATCCGCTTTAGCTATCATTCACCGATGAATTAAAAGTAACATGAACAGCCACATATGCCACATTCCGATACCTATCATTGAGGTACACAAGATGGTTTTCTCACGTAAATAATCTGTGGTGTCTCTGTAATATTTTCTCATATATACATACAAAAGGGATTCCATTAATCTTCACTATATGACTTGAGACTTATTAGCCAACTCTCATTTATCCGGTGAATATTGTAATCAAAACACCATGCGATCTTCACAGAATTGATCACAAAAATCCAGTCTGTAAGCACTGTAACCACGTCACCCTATGCGGCTTTTACAGTGCATGTACCAAAGATCCCCAAACCACGATTTACTCTAGTTAGAATCATTGATAAATGGTAACGTAATATTATCTCAAGGTGTTTAGACTACACAGACATCCAAATTTATCTTGATAATTATAGTTTCACTGTTGACAATGTGACATCAGTTAATTCTCCCCGAAATGTGAATAATTTTTGACTGAAATAGGCGCCTATATGTCAGCACGTGTAAACACAGTAATAATGCAAGCTAAGTTGAATTGAGAATGTCATCTGATGAGCACGTTTTATTTTGTCATTGAGTGAAGAACGATTCAGTCAAAATGACTGCGCCCTCAGTTGCTCTTCATTTTTAATCTTCTTACAATCTGTCCGGGTCTATTTGGCAATTGTACTGCATTTGATCAAACTTCCTGTGTTCCCGTTACAAAACAAAACCGTTCGAACAAAATAGGCAATAATTTTCAGACGATGATTGTGATGGGATAATAATCATTTGAACATTTGTTTAGGGGTACCACGTTGTTTGCTCAATCATCCAGACGCATGAAGCAGCAAAGTTGGTGCAATTTATCTACACGTTTCCGTAGGAATCGCGCGATTTATGCATCACAATAAACATCAATTCCACCGAACCTCGCTCCCCGCGATTTCTACAGAACGATGTTTTGTGTCCGTTTTTTGTTAAACAGATGCATTTCCAACACACTTCACCGAGATGTCCAAAAAAAGAATATTACAATCGATCCAAAGGGGAAGGTTTTATCTGAAAGGAATTGCCGTTGCATATTGCCAAGAGATTACGGTATATAAAACTGGAAGCAGTAGGTTTAGATACTGTTTCAGGGACAATAGACATGCCACCAATTAAAAGCACTGTGTTTCCACAACAAGCTTGTCCAGATAAATAAATACATTGGTGGGAAAACTGTGTCCATTTTATTCGGTTGGCAAACCCGTCTGCCATTTAACGATGTAGAAAAGATTCAGATGTTCAATTGTTACACTCGTCAATGTGAATTAGATATTATAGGCCAATAAGTTTGATCAACATTTGATGAAAATGTGTTTTTCAATAACTTCGCTTTCAAACGGTCGCATTTATATAAGTATTGGTCATATCAGTACATTGGTGCCAAGCAGTGCGGAAATTTGATGGTTCAGTAAATGATAGTTTCAGACAAAAGGCACGCACCTGCATCATTTGGTTCATAACGTCTACAATTGACAAGACTTCCACAAGATTAGGTCCCATAATCAAGAAACTCGAAGCTCACAGGGCTACAAGCACGTCAGTTCTATAGAGTTAACTCATTTTACCACCACCACTACCAACAACAACAACAACACCGTAATACTGGGTATTGAATCAAACAGCATGTATTTCTTACTTAAGTGACTCAGGAGATGTAAATACCAACATGCTACAAAGCAGAACACGCCCAACTTCATTTTGGTTGAAACCATTTCAATTTCAATTTGAGGGATTGAACAAACAGGTCATCTAGGTTCAAGTAATCGACCATGCTTTTGTCGGTGTGTAACTCACTATAAAATAAACTGAGTGATTAGCAGATTGTCTAAAACACGGGGATAAATGCCACTTCTCAGTATAACGTGAAAGAAAAATTTGAACCCTGTACATTACTGATTAGCAGAAATAATCAAAACAAACATGGGGGCGTTCATTCGTTTTGTATTTATTGTATTGTATTGTATTGTAATAAATTCCGTGAGCATGAAGCCCACATTTCAGTTACCGTCTCAAAAATGGAAATAATACAGTTTGTTGGTCAGACTATGGAAGAAAAGGACATTCCAGTTGAATTACCAGTAGAAGAACTGGAACGGCTTTTACTGTTATGTATTCACAATGTGCTATTCTCCTTCCTAGGTCAATAATATCAATAGATAGATAAAGGAGCTATGGGCACACTGTTGGGGCCCATTCGAATGGACATTTAGGTAGATCATAGTGAATTACAACCGCGGGACGAGATGTTATTCACAGTTACGGAGATTGTTACCTGTGTTCAATGGTATTCACTTTAGCGGTCCACAAAACGATGCTGTGTATCGACTTTTATTCGAAATGACCAAAATTGGTTTATCCATTGTTTCACTTTCTAACACCTCACCCATTTGTCCCATGGATACTGAGATGCAATTAGAAAAAAATTGTGCACAAACTATCCTTGATAACGGATCGGTGAGAAGCATGGCTGTCATAGTGAACTGCCGAATATGAATGACTCCAACCCATCTCAACTGATGGAGCTCCAACTGATCGAATCTCTGGGTTCGTGACTGACATCAACGCGCGTCAGTCAATCGCGTCTCACACAAATGTGTCATATTATCACGGTGTGAACTTTCCAGGCGACGGATTTCATTTTCAGACTCTCTCAGAGCAGACTGTCGCTACTGATGTGAAGAACGTGGGATGAGACGCGCGGGACGAATGTGAACGAACTAATCGAGAGGAATCGATCGTCCACCAGCTTGTAGGAATGCACACAAAGACACCTACAGACAGCATTCTTTTTACGCGTGGGAGTAGTCGGGTTGACTTATGCCGTGAATTTTTGGACCGTAAGGACAGTGAAGCATAAAAAGCGCATTGCAATAAATCATTCAAAAGATTGCTAGTGCTGTGGTTTACTCGTAAGCAGTGATGGTCAAATTGGATATGGTATAACGAATGCAGGACAGAGAAACATATTTGAATAAAATATCCCAAAACTTCCTCTGTTGTGTATGCTGCATTGAATTGCTCTAAGATTGGAAGAAGATTGTTTCAAACTATGCAGTGGAGTACGCAATGAATGTTTAGACAATCGTCATCCCACCCAGTTTACTAATGCATTTCACAAAAGTACATTCCTAGGTCGGTGACCAAAACAATGATCAAACAATGAGGAGTTGCACCCGATTATTTGCGAAGTGAGTGACTGCAAAATATTTGATCCCCAGTGTATCGCTGTCTGAAACGAACCGGGATTGTGTTTGGAGATGAAGTCTGAAGGATGTTCTGTACAAAAATCGTTTGACTGTGAGATCAGCTTTACTTGAAGTGTGTGTGCTGAAAGAGAGCTCATTTAGCATTTCTCGTAACGCCACCCACGGGGATGATATGAGTGCATCTTCTTGTCTCACAGTTGTTTTCACATGAGAAATTGAACCCTTGAATACAGGGATGCTGTTTTAGAGGGTTGAGGTCCACTTTTGTACCGGTGACGTATTTCTAGCGACGTAATGAAACTTATACCTTGTTTAGCCACATTAAACATTTGGTATTGACTGAATGCAGTTGAGTTCTCAAGTAATATCTTATCTGTATTATCAGTAATGCAACACATTTGTTCCTTGAAAGTTAAAACAAGGTCAAGTCGAGTCCACTCAACAGAGAGAAATTTTAAACCATATGGTAGTCTATTCAGGCCAGTTTTCAGCCAGCAGAAACGTAGTTCTTATTCCTATGGTGTTCTACAATCTGCAAACAGCCGCAACTTCTAAACGGAATGTTAATACTACTTACGAGTGGCACCTAAATTTAGTGATATGGTAAACAACCCAAAGAAATTGAATAATTCTCGTTTTTTATTACACAAACTATTTTATGATCAATAACAGAATAAGTAAACCCTATCGTAACTAGGATCTATTGTTGATTCATGTGAACCGGCAATCTGATTGCCGGTAATGGAGTGCTGAACCATTTGAGGCTTCGTTTTATGAAACATGGTGTTGTGGTCAAACAGTGGTGTAGCTATATACCACCGAAGTTTGGTGTCAGTGATGGGATTCGAACCTCAAAACATAAGAAAGACACTGTCAAAGACCTGAATCGCTTGATCGCTACGACCGAAACACTAGTTACATCATCGGAGCCTGAGAAAAGAAACGTCGGGATTACAAGGTACACGTGGTTCCGCAAAATGAAGGAGACTTTTTTCCGAGACGACGATTGTGTTAATGGATGAGTAAAGAGAGCAATGGAAGAAAATGATAAAAGAGACAGAGATCCACACAGCGGATTAATAAGTTTAACGTTGTACATAGAGAAAAGCTTTTCACATGCAATTGGTTGAGTATTTTGTAAAGGTAATCCATCAACCACTTTTTGTCTTACAACTGAAGATAACTGTTTAAGCTGAGCCACACGGAATGCGAAGCTCATCAGTCGAATTTTCCGAAGTATCGAAATATCTCCACAGCAGCTTTTAAGTTAACCGGATCAAAAATATGTTTTCTTAAAACCAACTGGATTTATTCAGAAGATCTTACGATCGTGCAAATGATTCCCACACTGGGACTTACCCGAATAACTCCGCCGGTAGATTTTCTTCGCTCATCCGCACTGGTCAATTCCGAACCGGTCTCTGACAACTTCGTTTCCGCGCCAACCACCACGTTCGCGTCTTCTTCCTCGTCCGAGTCCAAATCGCGCTGAATATCACGCCACAATTCACGTAATCGCTCTGGCCGATTGACCAAATCGTCCCGATTCAACGGATAGTATGCCGAACCTAGACAGACCGTTTCACCACATCGTGCTCGTTCATGCGTCAGTTGACGTTGCATAATCTGATGGGATTGGGAACGTAAACTCGCGCGTCGTCGTAGGACTAATTGTTTACCACTGAGTGGCTCCATTGTGGTTCGATAGACGGTGAACTGTATGGCACTGGTTTCGATCTCATTCAGGGATAATTTAAAAGTGAATGACTGGTCAAACACCGGATTCAGGCTAGATGATACTGAATGAGTAGATTGTGGGCTGGTGGAGATCACATTTGACGGGCATGGATCCGGTCCAATTGGATTGGGCTGGGATTTACGTTGATTTAAACGCACCGCGACTACGAATGCGGTCTCTGTTTGACTCGGAAGTAGACGAGTAGAGTTGGTGATCAGATGAACTCCATTCAGACGGTTCACTGTCACTGTCAGGATCCCGGTCGTGCACACGTACGATAACGTGAATGAGATTCGACTTTTACCGTATATACTTGAACTCAGTTGGGTCCAAGCACTTTCTGCTTCGCCCATACTGTGTCTTCCTTGTACAGAGCGTAATTGTCTGGAATTATTACTTCCGTAGTCATCCGACAGTGATAGTCGTCCAGAACGGATGCATGAATTTGAACGAGTCCAGCCAGCATCCCGAATATCGACAGCATTGTGCCGTAAAAGAAGTGAACTGGTTGATTTGAACGATTTTCCCTGACTAGGGGTACTACGTCCAGAATCACTGGTTGTACTCTGTCCAGTTAAATTTAGGGAGTAGCCCACTTTGCTAAGAAGAGTATAGGAAAGCTCACCGGTCGTATAGCGTCGTTTATATAAATCCGATTTTTCTGTTCCTCTGGACGTAAACAAACACTCGGATTGTGCAGATCCCCTTGGTTGAATCGGTTGTGGTACGCCAATACTGACCGGGGGTGAGGTGACAAGAAACTGGACTCGTGGAGCTCGGCCAAATGCCGAACAACTGTTTCCTCCGGAAGGGAACCTGGCTGGACGACTGATACACGTGTTAAGCATTTTTTTCTCTCTACCCAAACCAATCCCAGTACTGATTGAGTGCCGCTCACTTTTGGTTAGCTTGGGTAGTGTTTCAGGGACCAAAGCAGTACCGCTTGCTTTGCGCTGGTAAAATTGGGCTATCTGATCCCGATTGGTTTTACGCGAGGCCCCACTGTGACTGCCGCGTCGAGTCTTTTTTGGCTTGGTCACACGATAGATCACCCACAACAGAATGCCAAGAGATGCGCACAAGGCGAAACAGAATGCTAACCAGATGGTCCACGTGTTTGATCGATGTGCGATCCAGTTGAGTCGTTTCACACGCTCGACTGATACAAGTGCGTTGTGTTTCGCAATTCCGACGGGGTTCGGCGGAGTACGGTTTGTTTGTCTGGAGGTAACGTGTTGTTTTACTGTGGCGAATAAATTGAAGCCGGAAAAATGAACGGTTAGAGAAGTATATCACAAGATCAATTGCGGCATGACGTTTTACAACTGAACTGATTTATCATGAATCAAAAATGAAATATAATTTCATAAAATGTGCTAAACAGTTCCCCCGGTTTTTACAGTGTTGATACTCGTCGGGTCCTTGCTTTGTCATCAGTTCCAAGTTACCCATTTAGAAAAGACTATTATGAGCATTTATATTGTAGTATTATGTATTTTAAACATCGACATAAAACGATATGCAGTGGTTCAAACTTTTCATGGAGACTTTAGAGTCACATACTTTATTTCTTTTCCCACCCGCCACGAACCTTCGGACTAAGAGCCAAAATCATAATCGATCGATGGCCAGCAGCTCGATTGAGTAGCTAGATTTCAGAAATATCATAAACCTGGTTCGGTTTGTTTGGTTTCCACAGACCCCAATCACTGTGGTTGGTAATTTTGCGGCCAAAGTAAAGAACTATTCCAGGAGTGCGTTAACGTGACCGAAGACGGGACACAGTGCCTGGTGGCTGAATAAATCTAATAAGCTGATTTCAAAACGAAAATCCATAAAACTATCTTTTTTCATCTCCCTCTATTCTAGGACCCTTTTTTATTGGTTAACTGGATGTGAAAGTTTCGTCACCGTCACAGAAATACTTCTTCTCAAATAATTTAAGGAACTAATTAGGAAGTATTAACATCAAATGTCTTCGGTTATAGTGACTTTTCGATAATGAAGCGCAGTAGAGCTCTTTTATATTTCTGTTCGCATATTTTGCCAGTTTACAATTGTTAGTATTTGGAAACGGGATGAAGGTATTCTACCCGTGATTATTCCTTCTACCTCAGACCGGTCATGGAGTACCATAAAACTATCAGAATACATGGTTTAAGGTCAAAAGTACCTCATGAGCTACAAAGACTCCTTTCCGATCAATCAACACAACTAATCAAACAACATTTAGAAGTGGACACGACATAAACGTCTCTCAGTTCCCAAGCCTGCTTGCGTCCGAAAGTCCATAATATCGGTGATTACTTGTAGAGAATGACGAGCGCCATTGGCGTTGATTGAAAAGTAAGTGCTCGATGGCTTACTCATTTTGCGTGCATGTGTGTATAGACCAGAAAACACAATCTGATTCAATGAATCAGTGAATGCGGATCCACAATGAGCAAGAAAACAAGGAGAAAATTGGGTGAGTTGAGGACAGCAAGCAGTTTGATTGGCGACAAAGGCGGCCACAGGATTTTATATAAAGTATTCGAAACGAGTCGCGGTTGGACCGTGAATTTTTGCTGCATTAGTATGTTTCTGCACGCAACGCATTCACAGTAAAACAACCAGTGTGTGTTTCTGTGTTTGGGGTTCACAAGTGAAATTTCTGTCCTCATCAAATGATTCTCATTTTCTCCCCAGATTTTCTTTTTCACTGACATGATTGAGTATGAATATTCTCTTCGTTAAATTTGCCTGCTTTCTAGTCTATGCAAATACAAACAACACAAAATAGGCGCATTCAGTCACTTAATATTTTCAATCTAGGACAGTGATGTTCACCATACTGCAAAATAGACTACATTTGTTTCCGACACAGAGTTCTTATGCGCACGTGGACACAGACACACTTGCTCATTCATAGTAAACTAAAGCATGAGCTTTGCTGTTTTTCGCTTCATCGGCTGTATGGTAATCGAGAAGATGGCTTTTGCATAGTTCAAATTTTCTCTTTGCTCAATGAGATTCATCCGTCCTAGAGACACTTGGCCTTTTCAAAAGTTTTGCTCCAAATCGATTGACGTTTGAGGAAGAGTCAGAAAAATTATCATTAGACCGAATCCAGCGTTCATTATGTCCAAATAGTTTGTTCCATGAAAATCAATACTGCTTTGTTTCGTGAAAAACCTTAAAAATACATGCACTTTGAACATGAAGGGACATCAAGCCAGCGAAATGAAATGAAATTAGATCAAGATGGAATTAGATGTAACAATCTACTTTGGGGTGGGGTGGAGTGAGAGAATGAAACGAGTGCAATAAGACAATTCAAATTATTAATACTATTTGCATGCGTGGTATAGTACTACACCTGTAAGCATGCATACTCAACTATGTGGATAATTTACCTATCTAAATATTCAAACGAAAGATAGAGATCATGAGAAGCAGCGTGCTAGAAAAGAATAGGAAATGGTTATCAAACCTTGAATTGCGTAATAAGTTCAATAACAAGTAATTTTATAATCTTGGTGGAATCCATAGCATACAAGTCAGAAGTTACGTATATTTTATATTAACAGAGCAAAACTCATAGTAAACAAGATAAATTTGTTATCTGACTGCTACATTATGCATATATATGGACCTTATGCATTTGCAAAAGCAATTTCTTTTTCAATGTACATTGATCACTTGATACAGTTGTGGTGAAAGACGATTATCAAATGTGTAGAATGATTAGAGAATAGATTGATAAAATCTCCATTATAAGGAACGGAAAAAGAGAAACAAATGGTGAAGAAGGAAACAGGACTTGTGATGTCATACATTTCTGTCATAAGTAGAGGCACCATGAAGTAGGCTCAAGGTATGTTGTGGTTTTGAAGAGTTTTGATCAAGTGATCTATATGGCGAAAAAAGTTTGCTAGTTGCTGTAATTTTACAGCCACAATTTTTACTGCTGTAAGATGAGGATATATCACAGGTAGGTGGTACTTTACAGACTAATTTGAATGCTCCTTATTTCATATGATGTTTCTTATTCGTGAGATATGCCTCCAAATTGCCCTCTCTTTCGTGATTTTGGTTCTTGTGAATAATTCTACCAGTTTACATACCTTGATACATTTATGATACATTATGAAATTGCCTGAATATTCTGCCCAAATTGCCTGCTGAACATGAGTAATCAATAACATGGAGAAAGTGAGGATCGATAGTTGAATGATAGCACAGACTACCTGGTGTGATATGAGTGTAAACGGGAAGCGGGAACTCGGCCAGCGATCATCTTATTTAGGTGTCTTGTCAGTGTATCCGTCTGGTAGTCGTTTTTGAAAACGGAGTCATGTGTGTGTGTGGTCGCTTTTGGCTTTATGTGGTTCTCGTATGTCTATGGATTCTTTCAAATTGGGTTATTTCGAACGAACATCTCGGGATGAAAACTAACCCCCCCCCCCTCCCACCTCCCGGAGGGAGGGGCTGGTGCACAGAAAATATGTATTTCAGACGCAAATAGCCGAGGATCAAATGAGCTTACGTTTGGGCATCAGACACAAAACATAATCTGCCAAGTGATTCATCAGTATGCCTAGTAAAACCTATCAGGTGAGTATGATGTGAAAGTGTAAACCCGATTTCAACTCGATCATTCTGTTCCTTTGGGATTGAAGTAGGTAAATGTGATATTCCATACGATAATAAATTAAGTCAGTTGAAGTAGTTGAATCATCCTAAAACAGGTTTTTCTACCAACAACCAGAAGATGTGTTGTGCAATCANGTGAGATTGTGGGTTGATACGATTGGAATTTGATCTGTTGACTCTGGTCGTGAAAATACAAAAACTCACGTGTTTGAAAGAATTTTTGTAGTATGGCAAAGTGAACAAACAATACGACTGTGTACTTCATGATGGACACATGTAATTTGCTATCTGATCAACGCAATAAACTCAATCGAGGTTTTGGCGGTTGTCAATCAATCAGCATATACTCACGCGTATCAACCACATCAAGGTTTTGATAACCAGGAGGAGAACGAATTAGTATCCATGACCCAATCATTTTATCACACTCATCGTCAGAACGACATACCTCTGGCATCTCTCCTCAGAACGGACGGAATTTCAGTCAGACCTTCGCCTAATGGTTGCTTTTTTATTCACTATGAATGATCGTCCAATATTGCCACATATATGGAATTTCAGAGTACTATTACACCAGTTCGGCGGTTGTGCGCTCAAATCCCGAAGGCAACAATACTGAAATCTCTTTTGGTGGACATTTCAATAGACTTTGGATTGAGCACAAGCCTTTTTACGAAAAGAACTGCACAATTGCATATTTCGAATTCAGCAGAAATGACGTTCGAGTAAAGCTCAACATCGTGAAGCAATGTCCAAATTATTGCTCGGTAATGAACCTAAGTGAGTATTTGATGAGGCGTGTGATAGAAATCGGTGTCAACGATTTGTAATTGGAATGTCGATTAGTTCCATTACGAATCATCAAAGTCTTCTCACATGACGGGGCTAAGGAAATTAATTGTTCAATTTGTGATACTCTACACGATTCTGAGATTCTGCTGTCACTGATCAATCCGGAATTATCGGTTCACCATTTATGTCAATTGTACCATTGTCCTTTTCCCATCGATCCATTGTCCTTGACCCGGTGTATTTACCTTCTTACAAACAGTTCCCCACAGTTTTCTAATCCGACTGAAATCCCCATCCACCCATCCATCCACCGTCTTATCATCACCAGCACGCACGCACACACACACACACAACGAGAAACATACACATGCGTGTCGAAACTCGCGAAGACTAAATAAAAAATGTTTGTTCGTTCTTCCGCCCAACACAACTGACCCGATGTACAGATGCTAAGCATTCCGGTTCAAGCTGTCCCAACCGAAACCGAACGAGGCAAACTTCAGCAATGATCGATTTTAAAGGGAATCGATGAATTGAGTTGTTCGCCCCACCGGAAAGAAACAAATGAGAAAAAGAAATTCCGGTAGATGAAAGAGAGAAGGAGAATCGGACGAAGTAGTTGCATTTCAGGTCAGGTGGTACACGAGTGATGGCTGAATGCACAGGACAATTAGGATTGTGAAAATGATCACACATATTTTGAATGGGAAATTTTGTTTAAAGTGTACTGCTTGGATACTAGTGTAATCCGCTTAAACAGTCGTTGCCAAAAAAGCATATTCTACCTCTTTTTCCCATTTGTACAGAAAAGTTTTCGAGGGGAGCCGTGAGTAGCTGTTCCTTAACTGCGTTTATACATGCAGATGTAGGTTGGATAGCAAAAGAGGATTCTAACCCACAAACCTGAGCTCGATGTGACGATGATTAACACTGCATCACTGATCAAAAATAACTGCATGGAACTACCATATAAGGACAGTAACTTAACACATGAAAGGTAACCACTTAGATGTCACAATTGTGTTGTCCTCAGAACTGATTGTGAGATTTCCCCACCGGTGCGTTTATTGCCAATGTACTAAATTAAAGAGATTAGTGCTCAGTGGTGGACAAACATGTTTTACTATTGCATCATATTGAATCGGATTGGATCATACTGGAGCACCTCTTTTTGTCCCGGTGTTTTCCTTTGATTGCTTGATTTCTTCTCTTCTCGAGAAGTGATTTTCATGTTAGTTACAGAATAACAGCTAATAAAAAACCAAACGGGGGACGATTACCTAGGGCAACAAGGAATAGACGAAAACCATTTTATGATGGCATGGTTTTGTTCTGCACAAGGCTTATGAACAATATCATTGCAAATTAACGATTTCCAAAGTTTTCCATTCAGTCCTTTTCAAATCGAGGCGATATTTTATTGTCGTGATGAGAAGGCGGAGGGTGATAGCCAGTGGATTGGCCGTGATCAACAATGTTCACAATGGATAAGTTCAATAGTTAATTTATGGACCTTTCTGGGCCTCAACTGACTAGACTTCTCTAAATAAATATAGACGATGTGATTGGAATTTCATAAACCTATGTCATGGAGGAGGCACTAATCACTGTCATTACAAATTGAAACAAAGAACCAGAGAGACTGAGAGTTATAAGGAAAACAGCAAATTAGGACAGAGAACTGATCGACTTTAGTTCGGATATTTTTGGGTCAAAACAAATAATAAATTGATCAGAAATCGTATACCTCAGGACGGAGTTTATTGAAAGATAGTACTGTGAGTTACTACTCACGTTTGTGAGTAGTATGTTCGGATCGCACAAAAGAATGTGGTTGATGGTTTCTCACAACGGTGGTTAAAATGGTAACTGCAAACAATGCGCATTTACCGTCAGCGCGTTCCATTAATTATCCTGCATGCATGTGGGAATTATCATCATCTGTTTCAAATGTGTTCTTGTCGTATGTACGCCAATTATCGATACACTTGCAGTTGTTCGTAATAAACAGTTCTCCTCGTCCCGTCACCGTCTTGGAGATTTATAACTATGATAGTCACGCCGTCTAAATCAGTCTCAGGTTTCCTCGGCTGCAGCGGGTTTAAATCACATTATTCTGTTCGAATTGTTCTGATTTACTGCAAACTTTATAAAATTATTTGTACAGTTGACTACTTATTAGAAAAAGAAATCAAATTTACCCATTTTTCTATACATGCTCTTATTATGATAACCAAATTTTCAATAGTGTGCGTAGAATGTTTGTCGCCACGAAGAACGCCTTTCTCAGTCTATTCACATGATCATAGAAGATTCTGTTCAACCGCGACTTCAGTGCTACTCAGAACAGTATAATTTGAGACTATTCTACACACTTCCCTATAGTTTCACAGTTAATGATTTGACCGGGGTTTTGTACAGTTGTTGGTCAGAATGTGAAAAATATGCTTCCCTCAAGGGGGAAATATTGGCTGACCGACCTCAGAATCATATCAGCGATTGTTATATGGGACTGTAATGATTACAGAGCTTTCTACAGTCAGTTCGTTCTGTTTCTCTCAAAATCAAATCCCCAATTTGCGTCCGCTCACACATCATCTGTTCATCTTACTTACTATGGAATTTTGACCAGCGTGGTAACCAGATCTAGTAGACAACTATAATCTCATCGTGCCCCAACTCACTGTTGTGATGTCCACGAATCATTGGGATTATGATAGACTTCGGACGCACGCTGGTATGAATGAAACATTTGCTAGCAATCGGATGGCTGCTTATTGGAACCAAGGTGTTAGAAAGCGCTTATGAGCAAACAGAGAAAATGGCACATTCTGGGTTTGGATGGAAATGATTTTCTCCTTTTTTCTCTTCTCTCTGACTCCATTCCTCGCCCTGGTTTGCGTTGTTTTTGGTCCGTCACGATTTCGGGACAGTGAACCGGAAGCTATCGGGATATATAGATAAGTTCGGTTCACACTGCACTTCATTTGCTTATTGATATCGTTTGTTGATATTCGGTTGGTACTGTCCAGTGTTGGGAGTTGGGTGGAGAACAGCAGTCCAAACAAAGTCAGGTATTTTGTCATCCCCCGTTTTCTCACTTTTTTTAAACTTCTGAACGGGTACACATGTTCTGTACACTATTCATAGAAAAGACGTCTTAAGACGACTTATCCACCCGAAGAGAATGCGACTGTGTTGTGATGCGAAATGATGAATGGATGTACACAAAGTTAACTGCCCAAAATGTTTGCCTACGAATAACGATCGATAGTATCATTCAACCAATAAGAATAACAATGTAAATCGGTTGGTTTCATTCTCATAAATGTGCTATTCGTACTCAAACCATCGTGAGTAGTCCGGAAATGATCCTACCAACTAGTATTCATACATCTCCTCTAGGGCCAACCGGAATACAAACAGTGTCTTATTCTATTGCTGATGTAGGCCGAGTAAACCGTCACAGCCTGGATTGAATACTGCTTGTGCCGAAGGTATTGGATCAACCACTGAATTGATGACCGGTGACTAACAATCACGAGTACAACTCATGAAAGTGCTGTTCACTGCTTATGAAGTTTTTCCTCATACGGGTTAATTTCAGTTCAACTCTGGGACAAAAAATACCATTATCAAAATAAGAGCCCTATTATTGCGTGTACGTTTTAAAACAAACGGGGGAACCTAGTCGTAGTCGTGGGTATGTGACGTTTTACATTGCACACAGTAGTTTTTCTTCTCGTCTGACCTTGCAACTCTGTGTGAGAAACAGAGAGGGGGAGCTATGCACATTTTCATCGCGACCAACTGGCGATTGTTTTGAATACGGGTCAGAGGCAATTGCGTAACTGTAAGTTTGATGTACAGTTGTTTTGTAAACAAATTCGAATAGAAAACAAAACGAATCTTTCGAATGGATGAATGGTCTGTGATTGTCTACTCGCGGTCTCGGAGATGCTGATAAGGACCTTCCAACGCGGAGGACGCCTAATGATTTATCAAACCCAGTATCGTCAAATGATGTGAAATCAGTCTTTTTCCCGGTTGAAACCAATCTGTCAATCAGTGCTGCCCTACAAAACCTACCTAGTACGTTGTAGCACGTTGACGGTATTCAAGATGCAACCAAAACAATTGGCGCTCACATGAGCTGTGGGCACATTTCGGACTATAAACATGGCATCAGGAATTCTCATACCCAGCCCAAACCACCACTGTAAGCTGAGATGCGGGGGCTGTTTACTTCAGTAAACAGCCATCATCTTGCTCCCACACATGAGGTGAACAACATTTTCATCTCTCAAATTCCCAAGTTCGAGTATCACATACAGTTATCATCAGCATAACCTGCGTTTCAATTGGTCTAAGAAAACAGATATTCCGTTTTGTGTATTCGTCATGTTCCAGTCGGTTTGGGGTTCAAAAATTGTATGCGGTGAATTGCGTATTTGTGTTCTGTTTATGGTTCTGCGAAAATATGTTTACCAATATGGGTTGAATAGAAAGGAACAAATGGCATCATTTCTTAAGCGGGCATTTGTTGTCGTTTAAGAGAAGTCTAAGACGCCTACTCTTAAAATAGAAACTGTGGACCAGTTTTGCAGCAAACCTGTCTCCTTGTAACATTTCACTGGGGGCCAAATAAAAAAACGGAATTCACGCTATTATGATGAAATGTGTGCACTATTATTCCTTCAGAAACATTCAATAAATCTCTGAACGATTGTTGTCACTTCAACTACTGATCGCTCTCCAATTCACGCTTCGTTTGTTCTCTTGTACGACGAAATACTAAGGGATGAATCCAAAACTAAACAGCCAGAGGTTTGCGTTAAACTCGAAAAGACACATGGATCGTGCGAATCCCAAGCTTTGCCAGAAATGTCTCTAAAAGAGTATTTAACTTGGGGATTGGTATTTACAGGTAAAAGCAAATACCTTTTTATTCGTATGATTATATTCGGTAGTTCAAAGTACCACTGCCTCGCCCGCACCTAGTTTATCTTTTATTTCAGTTTAACTCGTTCATTCATTCCCGTTTACTGATATTTTGCTGCCTTTTTCTATACAGCTGGTCAAGAAACAGAGAAAACAATTACCTTTAGACTAATGTTGCAATAAGACAGAGTTCAGAATTTTTGTTGACAGACATTGAGTCATATTGTCCTTTAACGGTCACTATTACTGCCACGTAAAGGTAAACTACGCTGGTTAAGTTTTTCGCCGTTTGAATCTGACCATCATCATCATACTACTTTGAACTGCTATCTGCCTGGGTAAACGGTGCATGCGATGAAGGGGTGTCCATAGTTGAAGGACCATATATCTCAAAACTTACCTTAAGCTATGTAAAAGGTGATACTGACTAAATGTTTGGCACAGCATACATACGAGTGAATATATTTTGCCAGGTACACTCGATATTTATGAACGCTGGGGCGGTCGAAATCGAGCATATTTAAAAACCACAAGACAATTTATTGCCACCACACTTCCGGGAGGTGGTCAAACGGCTTATTCACTGCTACACCATAGAATTGGGGGTTTGAACTCCAAATCTTTGGCGGAATGCCTCCTGTGGCACCTGACTTGTGATCACGGCCATTCGTGTACGGTGTTGAACGCGATTTTACGCAAAATCGGAGGGCATAAATTCTTAGTAACTAAATCACCCGTTTACTTTTAGATCAGATGATCGTACGCACTGCGCAAAAGATACCACGTTTTCAATGGCTTTGAGTGCCGTCTTAAATCACCACATTTGCTCCAAAACCGATTTCATATGGTAGTGATATCCACAGAAAAATTGTTGAATGAGCCTCAAAAACCGACGATCCCTTTGGACTACATTCAATTCGCACAATTGATCAAAATCTGCCGAACTTAGAAACGGACACACAGGTACTTGCGAGTACTGCCTTAAGCCTTATCATCGCATATGATTACATCGATTCCAGATGATAAAACAAGAGTTCGGATTGAAAGCGGCAGTGACATTTATATAATTCTGACATCAGGTTTTAGAGAATTCTGGTATTAATGCAGATTCCCGTGGGTTGATGGTATGTGGCAAACACTATAAGAAATAATCGTACGACTTAAAACAGACCTACTCTGGTATAGATAAGTACAGAGGAAGATAGAAAGAAAAAAATATTGTTTTTTTTAAATAAATTAAATTTGGGCAAACTCTGAGCACTGGGAGCTTGTGCCCCGTTTGTATGCCAACTTTGTTTTAGGAAACGCAACCGTGACGTGTTTTCTGTAAACATCAACCGGAAACGCGTGTTTGTTTCCTTAAATCCAGATGTGAACAACTGAAATCAGAGGGACACGAACCGCGACACGCGCAGATCTCCACCTGTGAGTTCACTTCTAGTAAGGACCCTTTTTCTCGGGTAGGGGCACGGACGGGAAACCCAGTGGTGAAAGCGAACCGGAGAACAACTGACCAAAACCAATCCGCTTCAGATGAGCTTAGACTTGCGTATCTTATGAGAGCTGAAATCTCGAGTGGTAATTATGATCCACGTGACCTAGGACGGCGAGAGTAGCAACACCTGGATCAATGTTAGTAAATATCGGATCAATAGATTAACAGGAGTGCAACACGAGGTAATTGACTGACGAAATGAACTGCAAGTAGTCCGAGAAGTGGGTGTCTGATGAGTGAGTGAGTGATGAGTGAGTCAGTCGAAATTCTTAAGTCTTATCAATCAATACTACTCATGAGTAGCGAACTGGAGTTGAATTGAAATAATTCACTAATATGATCATAGATCCTTAATTTCCTGAACTGAACGTAATAATTAGCCACAAAATGAAATTCGCAGGCCGAAATATCAACCAATCTAATCATGAAAGAATCAAAAATGTTTGTAGGGGCACTACAATGCTTCAACTGATGCAATGTTCAAATAAACCTGGTTTTAGCTGGTTCACACATTAACAGCTGCATGCAACGGTCTAATCGTGTACCACAGTTAGTCTAACTCCCTTAAGATTTCACTCAATTTGCATATATTTATTATATTTGTTCAGTGATAGACGTTGCGCAGTTTGTCAAGTTACAATTATGTATCAATTCAATCAATATTTTGAACAACCGTATTGCGCATTTGGGGTGAGAGGCTCAATGCCCAACCAAAACGCATCCATTTACAGTGCTCTTACAATTAAAAAATACACAGTTTCTGTGAGCTGTTGACCCTCACATGCATTGTACGATAAGCAAAATCAAGATAAATCACTATACTTAATAAAATGCTCTCCGAATTACAATGATATAACTAATACATGTTCCTTAATCAATAATGTGAGAGCATAATTGCATTTTGTTGCACTACATTCTTGTCACTATTTGGGTGAGTTAAACAATTGTTTATGCGCAAAAAATTGTACTGAATGATTGTGTCTATGTCTATTTCTGTTTCCATGAGGAATTCCCCATGCGTGAAATCATGGCCACAGTGAAACAGAGATGAATTCGCTTGCGTTGATCGAAACGTTATCCACTGGAATATGTGCAATGCTCTTGGATACCAGGTTGCTGTAAGTTGGTCTATAAACGTCATCTGTGGCCCACTTTATTTTGCAGCCTAAGTGGTTGAATAGCATTCAATGGCAAGTTTAGACACAATGCGATCGATCCAAAACGTGTTTTCTAAACCAAACACATTGCTGACTACGGCTGGCAGTCAAAATCATAGATGAAAAACCCAAAACAGTTGACTGATAAATGCTGACAGATGAAAACTTGTTTAAACGAATGCACTTGAGATTAGCAATCATTGACACACCGGTTTTTCCTCTTCTGATCGATCAAACAACATGCCTCAATTCGATGGTTATGTGGAAGCTACTATTCACCAAATCCTATATTCCACTGAACATGAATTGCTTTTCACTTTCTTCATCTGGTAAAAGAATTGCAGGATGCTTAGTAGACAGAATGCATGATCGCTTTCCGACTTCTTCTTGAATTTTCTTTCGTTCGGTTTCTTCCAAAAATAACAGCAATACGGGTGCGAGATATTTCGCAACATGATGACCCGGTAATAAGTAGATTAGATTGAAAAGTTCAGATGAGTTGGCACAATCAAATATGATGGTTTAGGTTCCAGACATATCATTTTATCAAAACTAGGCGCCATTTTCCGCCTAGAGTATCAAGCTTGGATTAGCCCATTGGATTGTTCAGAGGCACTAGGTACTCTTGATGGTTTTGGGTGTGTGGGTTTCACTCCTTGGGGGATCGTTAATTCCCCACGGGGTAATGACAGGTACACAAAAATTACGCACCGCTGACAAGCCTCAAACAGCTGTCCAGTGCTCTTTGTCGGTTATCACAAACATTGCCAGTTTCGGCTGTTTGTGTTGAGTCAATGTCGTCGAAATGACGGCATTCTCGGAGCCTCAGTTTGCATTGTCTGCTTGGTATCCCTAAACAATTGGTCGTCACTAAAATTGCGGTGCAGATAAAAGAGTTTAATTGGATAGCGGGTTGTTGAATGTGGCAATCTTAGTGAAACAGAGCAGGGTAAGCGCACTCAATTGATGTGTGAAACCGGAGGAAATGGTTAAGCAAAGGCAACAGACCCTATTCCCTGTTTAATAGACCTATTCGGTTTACCTTTAATTTTGTAGGAAAGAAAGAGGTCAATCCTTTTTCAAGGAATAAAGCAGATTTGCCTGCTTCAGCTGCACATTGTGTNGCACTGGAGGATTCCCCTCGTTAAGGAGAGCAGATACAAATAATTGATAGGTATTTTTCCAGGTTTGCTGTGAAGAAATTGGGCCAGTGATAGGGTTTATTTAAAGCACACCGATGTATCATGTTTCTGCTCTGTTGATTTTGTCTGGAATAATGGAATGATATCTTCAGTCGTCTAATCCATTTGGAATTCACTGTTATCACGCCAACTATTCACATAATCATACAAGGTTACTAAGTCAAAATTGTCAAGTACAAGAACCAAATGGTCATTTGATCTGGATTTGAAACTGCATTACTCCGTATCGTTCATGGTATGCAAATTGTTCCATAAACATGTTCTCATGTACTGAGATCAGTGAGTTATCCATTGTCGAATGTTTGCCTTTTCTGCTCATCTTCCTGTTTGGTGGCTAGCGTACATTGTTTAGTGCACAATCGCGAGAAGAACTTCCGGGTATCCTTTAGAAAGTTCACTCAATGATCATGTTGGTGCACCTTGCCTCTAGCCAAGCCAATTAGAATAATTATTGTGAATGCAATCCTCGACAGTTTCTTAGAGATTACTATTGGGCTCAAAACTCCAAACTGTGCACAACGTCCAGTTTTCAATTCCAGTAGAGCATAGCCAAAAATTAGTGAAACGAACAACATACTAACATTAAACAGATGATATATATATATATATATCAAAACTGCGCTTTTTACATCCAAATATTTATAATGAAGCAGTTAAATAAACAATAAAAGGTATTATGAACTCATCAGGTCAGTAGTAGTCAGTTTACTCATCGTAAGAACAAAAATGATTCCAGAAGACTCAAGAAGTGACAATTCTTTTTTTAATTAAAAAATCATATTTGTACTTGGGTTCTGCCATCAACCATGCCGTTTGTCAGATAGCTTGGTTAATGTGCAGTCTGTTGCAGAATAGTTTACAACAAGCAGAAAACAAAGCGCCAGAAAATCCCCTATTCCGTATAGTTTGGACCGTCAATCATTTACTTTTACCCCCACTCTCATTAATTTCAGCTTCAGCTCATGCGTCGACTGAGTGACACTAACAGAACACACAGCAAACATTCAGCATTTTTATCATCCAGTTTGCAAGTTGTTTTTTTCTAAATGGAGTGCAAATACAACCGACTGGTGTTCCACAGATTCCCTGTGATCCCTTACGCGCTGGCAACATTTGGATACTATAAACTAGCATTATTTGCAGGAGTGGTTGCTACACCTCTCAGTGCTTTGTCCGCAGATTCCACGGTTGACCGCTGCACAATCCTTTCACGATTATTTACCATGAGAGAGATTTTTTCGCTACTGAATATACGATAATCGTAAAGATGCTTTCATTTCCTTTCCATTTATTATGTATACCAGTACGCAATGAAATTTGAGGAAGGGGACTGCAGTTAAACAAAGGCGGGCTGGAGAAATTATGAGGAAGGTGGGCGGTCATGGCGAGAGTCCAACCTGCAAGAGACGAAGAATTAATCGAATAAAGTCACCGAGAGGACCTTACTCGATTTACTCTTCGGTGCCGGCTTAAAGTACCGCCATTTAACTGCGTTTTTTGTATGAAATTACATGTCATATTCACTTAACAGAAGACTGATTGACAACAAATATTTTGTTGAAAGTTTATGTCATCAAAGCCACTAGCTACTCGGCCGCTCCCGCACGAGGACGAGTTCAAATAAAATTGCAATCTTAAAAGATACAATTCTAGGTGAGAGTACCCTGAAATGTCTTGTGGTACTTCATAGCCCGATCAACGGATCTGTTCATTGAGGCTGAATGCCAACTCGGTAAGAGACTTTATGGGGCATCGTCTTAAATAAGCTGAAAGCTCCTTCTCTCTGGCAGTTCCGTGTTTGGTGCCAAACAAATGACGGGGGGTAAAACCAGTCACACTAGATTGTTAACGGATAGAATAGATACGACGATTTCCACTGTGACTGCTATTCCCACAATGTGGTCAAAAGTTCGTCAATTAAATTAGACCTGGTTGAAACTATTGAGATATAAATTTATAACTGAATAAAAGTCACAAGTTTTCCCTAAAAGCGTGGGGTAGTACCAGAAAACCACAGAGAATGTTCAACAAATTGCACCATACTGTAACTATATGCACACGTGTGAAAGCACACACGCCTTAATGAAGCCTATTACGAGAACTAAGGTTGCATATGACATAAACAATACAGGTAAACATGTGCTAACCAAACTGAAACCCACTGATTGGAGTGATACTCACTTGACCAATTATTACTCAATCTTCTTGTCCGCTCAGCACCACCACCACCACCAACACCGATTGTTCTTGTGTCGTTTGATACACTTTTATGATCACGTCTTCTGGTCACACGCGGTTGTATTAAAAGACGCATCAGCGTTTCTGGTGCTTACTGTGCCTAAACTACTCTGCATGGAATTCGGATAGTTCATATATGTACTAGGTTGGTTTCTTCCGTGAACACGGATTCACGTGATTGGTTCAGCTAGGAGCAACGTGATTGGTCTATCAACGTACTCAGTTGAGTTGAACCGGGAACTGGACAAATTGGGATGCTGTGAATTTGGCGATGTATGAAACTATTTTTGATGTATTTTTCCCTCAATGTTGCCCAAGTTATAATTAAAATGTGGGACTATCCGTTTGAAATCCGGATCAGGTTAGATGGTACATCACCTTTTCACATCACCATTCACATAGTGAACAAAAACATATGGTTCGATGGTTGTCTCGATTGCGTTTGTTAGAAACACTTTCCTGACATAAATAGTACCCTAAGTCTGGGGGACAAGACCATTTTTTGACCATAAAACCTACTTAGAATCGAGGGGATCATGGCCTAGATCAACATTTCTCGAGGAGAGTTTAGAAGGAGACGAGTGGTATTTTTCATGAAGGGGAGAAAACCTAAGGCTATTTGTTGACGCAAACGAATGGTCTGACCAACTAAATACAATGCGACTACGATGCTGTCCTAATGCACAACCCATTCATCGAACCACAAGATACGTTTTTACACTCGGATTTACGTTTCAACCCAGGACTCAAACACCAAATTACGATGGGGGGTCCGCGGTTCCTACTCAATGCCGTTCATTAAACTGAGATTCCCCTGGACAGTATTTAGTTTGACTAGGCCCTAGATAGGTGTTTAAGCGCAGGCATAAGTGGAGCGAGGGAGTAAATTAGAGTCAAAATAGACTTTATGTATCCGAATGGTGAATGTTTGGCGATTTTCACGAACAAACAATGGAAGTGCGGAAAAAACACGACAGAGTGTGAAGAGGATAAAAACGACAGTGCACGGTGAGCATAAAGACGATAGCGATAGTTGGAAAAGGATTAAGAAAACTTTTTATATTTTTGACCACCTCTGAAATAACCACCGGTGCCTCGATCACGAAAAGGCGAGCAAGAAAAAAAACGGCGAATACTGTTTCTGTATGCGAAGGTGGGTGACGGAAGGAGATTATAATGGGAGCAGGTACCGGGGGGTTGACATGGATTTAATAAGTTTGTTGTGCAAGCAGCGATCTCCGTTGTTCAATATGATATCAGCCATTCTTTTACATGCGTCAAGATGCTTACAAACGATAAACTCTACCAGGACATTTCTAGCGATTCCACTACATCGGAAAAGGAGTTTCATGAATCTGGGAATTAACATGATATCTTTTGCTTTCAGGTCGGAAAAAATACAGAAGAACAATACAGCCAATCAGGGAGGATACAACAGAAATGTTAAAATGCATTAATCAGGTCGAAGTAATAAGTTCGAAATTTTTACCTGTATCCCGTAACGTTTCCCAATTTTAAGTGACTCAATTTTTGAGCCACACAAATTTTCAATAGTTGAGTCGGGAAACAAGACGAATTATCAAAATATAAAAAAATTTCTAAAATTATTACTCTTGAACAAGCTATACAGGTGATGAGATTCAGGAAACAGATAGAACGGACGACAATCAGAATTGAATGGGTAGACAAAAATGTAAGTTATTAGAAATGCTGTAACAGAATTCATAAAATAATTGTGCACTAATTCGATACATTGCATGATCTGATGGTATCTTTTTAGCTACGAAGATACTCAAATTGTTTAATTGTTATTTTGTATATTTCGTTTATTATTGAATGATCTCACACCTTTTATAAAGTCACTGTCAGGGTAGAAATATTTGAATCACCCATCTAACTGACGGAGGCATATGGCATCCACCAGTTAGTATGTAAGCTGACTGCCCCGGCAGGTTTTCCTTAGAATTCCCCGGAGTCCACTGAATGAGCTTCTAAGGCAAGGTTAATTGTTCAAATTCTTCTTTTGGGCAGATTTGAAGATTTTTTATTGTGGATTGTGAAAAGTTCAGTAGCCTCGAGGGAATTCAAACCCACGCATGGACACTATCTATGCCTTTGAACAACTTCCATGCCTGGGTTTGAATTCCACCAAAGCTACCGAACATTTCACAATTGATATAAAATTGCTAACAATTTGAATGTAGAAATATGACATCCTTGAGTCCCGCTACTCAATTTCAATCCATCCATCAATAGAAATTTAAAAAGGAGTTACGTTTTGTTGATTACGATATAGTTCTGAGCGTCCATGACCATTGGGTAGTCAGTTTTGTTATGTTTTTCGAATAATGGTCTGTACGGTTTGGTTCGGAGTGATCAAAATGAGTGAAGAACTGTGGGGTACGGGCAGGGGTGGCAGTTTATGGGTATAGGATACTCGTTGGCACAATCGGGAGAAAAAAATCAACCTAATTCCCGTGTTTGACGTTCATGATTTTTTGAATGGTTCCGTTATTATACAGTATTCAAATATACACCGTTTTCATATATGTGTAATAAATACCCGTAAATATCCCCCTCAAAAACTAACATCACGAATCTGAGTGATAAAAACACCCGAAACCTAGGTCCCACTTTGCCAAGTTAATCAGTTCTAAAATCCACAGAATGATCTTTTGGTGTTACAGGATAGGTTTCATTAGCCTTTTGCTATCGTTCCCTTCTTTAACTGGCATATTAGCTAGGCAGACTGACTACGTGCTATTATTTTAGTGACATGCAGAAAACGGATACCTCTTGATGCATAGTTCAGGAATACTGTCGGTTTCTTTTTTTGTAATTTGATAATTTCCCCTGTGCTGGCGTCATACGAAATTTCTTCCTAAGCATGCAGTCAGCCCATTCGTTGCGTAACTGTCTCTTCATTCTGTTGATGAAGATAAGTGGTGACAGAAAAACATTACGCTTATTGCAACTTAAAAGATACTTGCGCTTGTAATGTTTTTGTTGCTTTCCACGTGTTGCGCTGAAGTATAATACTGGGAAGAGGAGTTGTATTGCCTGGGCAAATAACAGCATGCTGAAGTCGGTTTACTAATATTCCACTTTCCTATTGATCTTTGTAATCTAGACCAAATTGTTTGATGCGATCGGGTTTCTGTTCACTACTAGTTATGTAATACACTTTCGGATGAATCCATTTTTCGTTTCTTCTATGCATTCTCGATTTTTCACAGCTTCAAATAAACAACGTTTCACCAAGTCCGCGCTTCTAACGTGAAACCGCCAACAAGGAAGGTAATACACAGCGCATTCTAAAATACATTGCAACGGTTTGGAACCTAAACAAATAGCTTCAAGAAAAACAACTGAATTTGGTTAGAATCTTTTGAAGTGATTCAAGTATTACAATGCAAAACCATTGATTTCATTTAAGGTGCATTTGTTTTATTCATAAATGTATCACCCTTGTGATAGTCTTCTTTAACGAAACCAAAAGGTCTACATTAGTCTGCAGATAATCAACAGTCTAAAAACATATCGATGCCATAGATACCGACATCACTTGAAAATTGGTGATCACTGATCCGCAGGATTTGAATTTTTATTCATTTTCTGTGCATTTAATCCCTCAGTTACCGATATTTATAACTGTTGTTTGGTTACTTACCAATCAACTTTCTGTGAAACATTTTGGAAAACAGCGTATTTCTTATAGTAAACATAAGTGATCCCCATTATTGAATGCCTGTATCACGTGGAATGTTCTCGCCAGAAAGGAGAACAAAATGACAGGAAGAAACTTGTCATGTTTGAATTGAAACGGACAATCGATCATCCGTGGTGATACCACGTCAGTAGCATTGATGATGAACTAGAAACAATGGGGACACTTGAATATTGGTTCTGGTGATAACTATTAACAGGCATAACCCTAAATCGATCAAACCTGTAAGTGAACAATTCAGAGGAAGAAATAATTTGAATGTAGCCAAATGATAACAGGGAAACAAGTTGCTCACAAGTGTGTTTGAATAGTTCACCGAGGGGAAACTATATGGGCGTCATGCAGTCTACACAGACCCGCTTTCTTTTGCTGATACGCATTATCAAAAGCAAACAGATTGAACAGCAGGAGGGATCAATCGCTGAGAAACGCTCATCAGCGCCTGATCAGGAGCATCGTGAGAAGTGAGACAGTGATCGAGTTTGATTGACGGAAATATTGATTCAAGAAACTAGTCATCCCAAATATGTTTTAGAGAGAAGTAAATGACTTATATTTGAAAACCGAGTGTGAATAATAATATGGACCGCATCGATTTTATCCTAGAACAGTTAAATTACGCAAAACTGGAAGGAAATATGGGTGCTGAAAGTCTTTAGCATAGGTAGTATATGGAGGAATCGATTGAAACTTTGGCTGGAATACGTGCAATTTTTGTTTTACGTGATAGGAAAAGTAAAGGCACATTATGTACCTAAAATGTTATGCAATTTGGTTTATCTCGTTGCTAATTGATAAAGAGATCGGTAAAGCGCGGTATGTAGTTTTTCTTGTCGTCGTCCTCATGATCCTCCTCAGCATCGTCAACATCATCGTTTCCTCCTTCACCTCCTCATCATTTTCATCATCATGATCACCGTCATCATAATAACCCTGATCCCAATCATCATGATCATCCTTATCACCTTTATCATCTATAAATTTTATTATAATTCTTAGTGTCAAGAAAGAATAAATTATCGATATTTATTTCACTTCATCCGTGATTTAAAATTCAATGCTTCCTTCAATGATTGGGGCTTTGAATAATGAAATGGATGGATGGATGATGGTCAAATCGACTCCGGTAATGTCTCAACATTTGATCCAATAGGCCTACAGATTTATTGTCGTTGTGTCCTGTTGCATAAGCGATTCTTTATATGTATAGCATGGATTCATTTCACCATTGTATCAAATGACTTCATCAGAAGGCACAATCATTCCGGTTTTTCTTTCTCCAAAGAAAATACCATTTACTTCGAATTAGTCGAGGAAAGCGGAATAGTGAAGACTTTTAGCTCTTGTTGCGTCACTCCATTATTAGGATTCCGAAGCAAAGAAAGTACCTTTTTCCCCATGGAACTGGTTATTTAATTTTCGGTGCAATGAACTTATTATTCCTCAGAGTGATGATGTGTACCTTTTCATTTATCCTTACCCTTTTTCCGAGTTTACACCTGTACACCAGTAAAGATTATGACGTGTTCAAAGAAATTGATCGGGGTTTGAAAAAAGGTAGAGAGGATTAGATTCTACTAGGTCCCTTTCATTGGTCGAGTCATTAAAAAATGTTTCATGTGCCAATAATTCTATTGTCAGATGGGGTTTGAAAGGTGAAGCAACTGTACCTTTTACAAGTCAAGTCGTCCCAACATCATATCAAGATGTCCGGCAATCGTTTCAAGTTGGCAGATCATTATTTCAAGTTGTCCCAGTATAATTTCAAGCTGTCGCATTGACCTCATCAGTGTTGACAAGCCTCTCAGCGATCTCTGGATGATCACCATGCAGCACCAATTTTTCTACCTCCCTTTGAAGCACTGGGGACGATTGTGGGACTAGCTTTCATCACACACACATACAACTCGATTCCCATGAAATGCATATCGGTTGTTTATCTTGCTAGTACGTGTACGACTCTGTATGTGTGATTGTGTGTTTGTCCCCCTCCGCTGATACCAGTGAAGCATCGGCGATCAACGCTAGAGTCATTACCCTGCTCCATCGCATGATGTTGCAATACAGTGCGATTGCTCCATCGTCTCATCCCTTTCATCCGTGACCTTGGACAAGTACATTCTTTCTTACCCTTTCTGTAATCTGATTATATTCCGCGATCTGTGTCACTTAAAATGTCTCACTCCAACACCAGACTATCTGATTACCAGGTTGTACGTTTTCTAATGCTTTTGCTGTCACGTCCAGTCCATCCGTGTGTTGATGGCACTCCTACTGCACAGTCGAATTTCACTGGGCCAACCTAGGACTCACGGCTGTGGACAAGGTGTGGGTTCTCGCTCGGTTTAGTTGAGCCAAGGCCATGTCCTTTGTTGCGGCCGAACCATCCAACTGATCGATAAGTGAACCCAATCGGTCGTGTGGTTTTCGGGCCAGAAGAGGAGGAGGATAGGTTCCGAATAAGAAGCTGCCTAGATGTTGATAGATAATCGCAAGAGAAGGTATTCGAGAACACCACCCCAATTGGCTTAGTCGCGGATTGAAGAGGACGGGGGTATGGCAATCACGACTCATTTGGTCGGAACATCGTGTCGGAATGAGTAAAGCGGTCAGGCCTATCTACACGATCACCAGGGTGAGTTCGAAGCAAGTCAAACATCGCTTACTGTCAACAGCCGAAGCGATCGCGATTCCGTTGGATCACCCCCACCTTCTGCGTCCAGTCAGAGCTCTGAATTTACCATGACGCTAGAGCGACATGAAGCCGGTTATCAACTAAGTATCAAGTCGTTCGTGTATCTTCTACATTAAGCATAGCCTCAAATTGTTTCGTTGACCTCGTCGGTTGTCATAGATGCACGTACTGTTCAAGGCTCCTAGCGATGTCACTATGTGGTACAGATTTCTCAACCTACAGCTGAAGAGCGAGGTATACGGCTGTGAAACATACCTTGTTCATACACACCTCACTAACCATGGGATATCTTTACATTTCAGAATATGCCCATTTTAACATGAGAACAGGAATTTAGAGGCGAAGAATTCTTTTCATTGATTCATCTTCTGACCAGTACAGATCAAATAGGAAAATGGCATTTTGAACGGGGATAATCATTCAGTCATTCAAAAGTTACCGTGATTGAGTGAAAGCGAGAGGAATGAGGTAGGGGTGAGTGGGGGGATGCGACGTGTTTCATGCCCCTAGATCAACACAATACTGCAATCAAACTGTGATGCGTCATCCGTGTGATCGATCTTCGGCCACAGTAGTTGAATAGCATGGGCCAATCTCTTCGGGGCGCATAGATTGGGTTTGAATAAACGAATACCAATCGCTTTTGCAGCGGCTAGGGAGTGGAGACGCAGCGACTTCGATGGGTGAGGTGGTATTCGATAGATGACTTTGAAGGCTGATTCGGGTTTCACTTGGTGACCTGAGTCTGCTAGGTGAGCGAGGATAGCTCTTCCTATGACACCTTTTCCATCGTGTTGAAGCCAGCGTGGGCAGTGCTCTTTAATCCACTGAGACAGCTGTCTAACCGTTCAGCCAATGTAGGTTACGTTATAAACGCAGCTGAAGGAATTTATAAACATAGATGAGGCCAGCATAGGTAGACTGTTTTTATTGGGTGTTCTTATTATCGGTGAGCCAGTGAATACGCATGACAACCTGGCGGTATTAAAGGTTACTCTCACAGCAAGCGCTTAACGTCCCCTACTCGGATCAGACGGGTCGTCTCCTTTGAATGGCAGTTTAATAAACGGTTGCCTCTTCGGAGCTTCCTGAACAGACTCGTGTTTCATTTTTTTCTACTAAGCTTTTCTCGATGAACCTTTCAGGGTATGCGTTTTCCCTTAGAATGTTTTTAATCTGATCAAGTTCATCTGCGAACGTGGATTCGGAGTATATCTTTCGTGCACGTGAGACAAGACACTGCAGCACGAAACTGAGAAAGTTAATGTACTGTCCGGTCCACATTTCTTTTCTGTACATCCTTCATTCAAGTAGTGAACCAGTTGTCCTGTGCAGAGTTACGTCAATGAATGCTAGTTTGTTATTTTTCTCTGCCTCCAGGGTGAACCTTATGGACTTGTGAGTCTTGTTAAACGTTCGCGTGATGAGGGTTAGGTCGCTTTCTTTGTTAGTTATGCAAAATATATCATCAACATATCGTTTATAGAATTTCATCTTTCAAATTTCGGATTCTACGACTGAGTTCTCCAGTTTGGCCATGAACACATCTGCTAATATCAGTCCTAGTGGAGAGCCCATAGCGACATCTTCCTTTTGACGATACAGTTTTCCATTGAACAGAAACTGGACATTGAAAGTGTATTTCAGGAGCAGTTCTTTCAGTTTTCTACCGTAACTCATATCGATTTCGTTTTCTTCGATGTAGTTACAAATGAAATCAACCGTTTCCATGAGCGGAACGTTCGTGTATATATCGTGTATATACATCGCAATATCTTTACCATTTATTGTATACCTAAGGGTCTGAAATGCATCAACTCCGCCTACCCATCAACCACTCACGTTTTGTCTTGATCCTCTGGCACCTATGCATGATCCACGGCCAAGGTAGACATCATTTTGTCACAAATACACATCATTTTAGTGTGCAGTTTGCAGACTACAACTTTTGTCATTTCACTGAGGACACGTATAGTACGTTTCGTAATGACTGACCATTCATCACGGAAGTCCTATCCAAAGGACATCCGTCAGCGAGTTTTAACAACCTTGGGCAAGGATGAGGACTGAAGAGCGTTGCTGCCGCTTTTGGTATGCACCAGCGTACAGCTAACCTTTGGGTACTTGCTGGAGTTCACGGTGGAGCTCGGAGACACAGTTTGTGTGAGGCTGAAGTGGATCAACTGATTGAGTGGACCAACGAAGATTGCACACTTTGTTTAGAAACGCTACGATTGAAATTGAAGGACGAATACGACAGAGAGGTTTGTTGCAGCAAGATTGGCAACTACCTGAACGGCTGACTTATTATCATGAAGAAAGTGCACTCTATGTGCAAAACAATGAATTTGGAGGAAAACAAAATGAAGCGGAAGCTATTCGTTCAAAGCATACAGCAATACGAAACGGTGAATAAGAACGTTGTATGGATAAATGAGAGTAAGTTTGTGCCCTCAGTGATTACATTTTCTTCCAGCAAATTTGAACCTGTTTTTTAATCGGAGTCGTGGACATGCTATGCGGGGACAGAGGGCAGGTTGCACGGTTTCCAACAGCAGAGGAAGAAACCTGCATATAATTGGTGCCGTCTCAAAATACGGATTGATAAATTATACGTTGGAGCGCGGCTCCTTTACAAAAGAAAATTGTCAGTCGTGTCTGCGGACCGTTCTAAATGATCTACCGGAGTTTGTCCGCAGGAATGCGGCGGTTGTATGAGATAGCGCACCTTGTCATTTCGGCTTGGAGGCGGTGCTTGATAAGCCTGCATATTCCGGTGCCATATTGCTGCGCCTTGCGCTTTATTCTCCAACAGTAAACCCAATTGAAGGTGTATGGAGTGTGATCAAACATTGTGTGAAACAAAGCATGCGCCAGCAATACGGGATCGTAATTGCGGGGGATCCATCTGGCTCCTTGTCTGCGAGAGAATGGCGGATGTAGTGCATGGAGAAATGTGCTGGTACTGCCAGGATATCAGTAGACCTAGAAATGTGTGCAAATACCATTCAACATGTATCTATGAGTTACTCGAAAGTGCTCAATTATGAGAACATTTAAATAAAACATGATCAGTTTTTCATTGTGGAATTCTCCTTTTGTGCCACGATAATTTGGGTCAATTGTGTGGAAAGCGGAGGTGCGGCGAATCAGACATTTGTACATGTTATGCGTCACCTAATGACTCAGTTTTCAGGAGTCTGAAAAGAAAGTAGTGAATCACTTGTAGTGTATTTCTATCGGTAGAGAATTTAGACATACAGAGTTATGAAATGATCATTGTAACGTTTAGATCTAAACTCGTCAAAGGTAAATGAAATCAATAAGATATTGGAACTAATATCTTTCCGGGAG